>JASDQU010371678.1:12511-23992 GCA_032191745.1 Picea mariana
AGGCATCCATGGTTAGCGGTGACCAAATAAAGCTAGCCAGAACTGACCACCCCTCCATGCAATTGCAACATACAAATGAGGATTGAATCTTTTCCTATGTGGTAGAGGGATAAAGGATTTTGGTCCTCAAGATATTTACTCTCATAGATTAGAATCCCTTGTGGTAGCTCCAATACACAAAATTCGTATCAATTTGTCACACAATATGTTTAACATATTCATTATCAATTAGAAGATAGATGATGAATGCAACATTTCACTTTTTGTTTTTTTTATGATTGATGCTACAATTTTTAGAAGTTATATAATAAGTGACCACTAAAATGAACGTTGTATTGAAATGCTAAGTGATCACATATTTCAACATTATGGTTGAAGTGATGACACTACTTTAGGCAAATCAATATTGACTTTCCACAACAAAATTCATGATAAGATTTGACATTTTTTAAGAACATTCTAGATTAATGTATGATCTATGGAAGCAAGTTTGCATTGGTCACTACAAAAAACAATGAAGACAATATTGGAAACAAGGAAAGTTGTTTTATTGATAATTTAACTTGTTTTAAAGAAATATTAAAATCGGTTGTAGAAGCTTGCAACCACTTTGAAGCACTTCTTTGAAATTTAGAGATCAATATTATTTTTAAATGAGAACGATACATAGATAAATGTTCAAGAATCAATATTCCTTTAAAAAAAGAAGAGAAAAGATAATGTATTTGACTTTGTTATGTATGTTAGCACTATGTAAATTATGTCTGGCTGAATAGACAAACGACAGAGGTAACTATTTCAACCAACTTTAGAGATGAGGCACTAGCCTGCTCAACTTAGAGAGGGATCTCTCGTGTCACTTGATATATCTATGGAAATCGGTGGCTAGGTTTGGTTTGTTTTGGGTATTTTTAATAAATTTGTTGGCAAAGAAGGGGGGGACACTATGGGCTATGGAGGCAAAATTCTGAAAGTGAACAAAAACAATGCATTGACTGATAGAACTCTCTAGAGGACAAAGGATAAATAAGGCGATGAATCTGAGTTATTCTTGAAATAAAAAGGTGTGTAGGAAGATCAAGAAAACAAATAAATGCATCAGAGCATTACTGAGATGAATTCTGAATAAGTTAAGAAGACAATCACATAGTTTAAATTTCTTAAGACAAGAGCATCACAAGACAAATTCTAGGCCTTTAAACTCTCCAATTTAAACAAAAGACAATGTAAATGAAATGACAGGTTACAAGAAATACATACGATGAAAGGAAACGAAGCTCATATCACCACCCATTAGAATCTTTTCATAGAGACTTCAAAATCTTCTGCATTTGTATTCAATTCAAATTCAAAAAATTTACAAATGAAGTTTGATACAACCAAAAGGTGCTCTTGCACTTCTGCCAACATTAATTAATTCAAGTCTCTTAGTACTTATGCAATTTGATAAAAAATAACTGAAACTGAAACGTTTCATCTTCTGTAACAGTTTTGAATGTCAGTTTCAATATACAAAACGATTTACAATAATTAGCAAAAAAGAAACTTCTCAACATCATGAACAGTCTCTCGAACCGCCTGGCTGCTTCCGTGACATTTGTTCTGCCATGTGCTTCTGTTGGATCTGGAAGATTGGTGACAACTAGAGATCATTTGTTGGTTCCGGGGATGTTGTACTTTGTCTTACTCAACCACATGAGTTCTTTCCATTGCGCATCATAGGGGATTTCGTAATCCTTCATTTATTTAATCAAAATTTCCAAGTCAATGCACGTAACATAGGACATGGTTGGAACGCTGACTTTAACTGTTTTGAACTTGTTCAAAATTTCGAAATCAGTAGCTAAATGTTCTACCAAGCTAGGGCCTTTCAGAATTTCTTCCATATCTTCAAACCTGGAATGGTCCATTCTACATTGCATGAGGAGAGTGTGATAATATTCTTGATTGTATAATGAGCCTTTGCCGTCCCAAAATGAAGGGAGACCTTTAGAAAACAATTGTTCAAAGGTGTCTTTAAACTCATGTATGCTATGCTCCATTTGCACATCTTTGTTCTAGACTGATTCGAGCAGGTTGTGCTTGGAAATGACTCTCCTAGCTGAAATGATTAATGTGGTCCTGTCTTTCACACCGATGGTCTGAAGATTGACAGTTGGTATAGCATTTAGTAAGTCGATGGAATTTTGGGCCCATTTTGAGGGCTTCTTTGCTAACACTTCATTTACAACAGTGCATCTATTCCGAGTTGTAGTAGCTATGTTGTCTTTGTCATTGATAAAATTCAGATAACTTCTGAACTTAGCAACCTCTATAACAATCACATCCCATATTACATGTTTGGCTCCCTACAGTAGTGTTTTTCCCGTCAATTTGGATTTTAGCTTGTTCACTCTTTCCTGCAGGTCTTGGTTCTGTCTGTGGAGTTGAGACAATTTCTCATCCTTCACCTTCATCTCTTGTTTCAACTTTTCTAAGTTTTCTTCAAGACTCTTGATCTCACATGTTTTGAAACTCACCTGGGACATAGCCTGAACTAATCCCTCAACACTTGATCCAACCTCTACATTAGCAGGCACAATAATTTCCATATCTGATGTTGTTGCCTGCATTTGTGACCAAATTTCTTTCTCTTTCTCCAATTGCAACACTTTAGCCTTGTAGTCTAGTGCTTCTTGTCTAAAGGTTTCCTTTTCTTGCTCCAAAGTGGTTAATTTTGCTGTCTGCGGATGGTCTGTAGGTGACATCTTCAACCTTTTCTTCAAGCTTTGGATCATTTTTTCCTTTTCATCCAGAGAAGATTTCACCCCCTATGGACCTTCAGACTTTAATCTCTTTACCTGTGTCATCCAAGCTTTACTGGACACCTTTTCTTGTTTCAGTTGCCCATCTAGTTTTAATGCATGTGTTGTCAATCTTTCAACCTTCAGAGCTAAGCTTAGGTAATCGACGTACAACATATCACTGACATTTCTGTGGAATTTTACTTTATTAGGGGCACCGATGTTTTCATAGTGTACCTTGAACTCATATACCTTATCATTATCGGCCACTGCAATGTTGAATGTCTTTTTCTCGACATCTCTGACTAAGAGTAGGTGAGATTTACGCTGTGTTGTCCCTTCTACATCGGGCAAAAGCTCCCTTATTTCACTATTTTCCATACTCCCTTTCACGACATACTTATTTAGCAAGTATTTCTTAGACTGATAAACTATCCTAGGAGTCTGGCCAAATATGTGTTTCTTGCTGCTAAAAACCTTCATGTTGTCTTTGTTCTGTGGCTTGTTTTTTGGATTGATTTCTTCATTCTGGGTTGTAGTCTCTGCCATCTCCATGCACATCTTTCCTTTCTGTTCTTCCTCTTACAAGTCAATAACTGGAGAGGGTGATGTGGCTCTCATTTTCTTGAGGGTGTCTTGCTGGCTACTAGCCCCTAGGGCTTCTGAACTAATTCTCTTATTGAAGATGCTCATTTTAGGAGCTTTGATAATCAACCTGGGTGAGGGTTTCTGTGCTGAGCTTTGCTGAAAAGTAAGCTCTGTCTATTTTGTTTGATCATGCTACATGGTGAACTCCATCTCTATACAGGTATCTAGATTGGCCAATTTATCTAATCCTTCAACGTTCTCGTGCTCATAAGGGCCTTGTCTTCTTGCCAATCTCCTCTTTGATATAAACTGATGTGGATCATATCTTCTTCCTTGCAACTGTGTGAACCCAAATTCATTGAGTTTGGATTGAATTTGAGGCAAAAAAGACTTTCTCTTCACCACAAAGGGACCTACTATGAACACAAATTTCATATTAGAATCCTTGTGAGCTTTGAGTAAATGCTCAGTCTCTGAGATGACCCTTTGTCTTATAAATTCCAAAGAAAATATCCTAGGAGTCAGAAAAGCTGGTAAAAGGTGATGTCCTCCCTGACATCTGTATACCCAAATCACGGTGGACTGAGTGAAAATCATCTAGTCTCCCATCATGTTCTTCGGACTCGGTTGCAACAAACTCTTCATCTCTTCTAGGACTCTTGACAGATATGAACAAAAAATGAGACTGTATATCCTAGACATGATCTTTTTGATGAAGATGAGCATGGTGATCTTCTTACACTCGGTCGAAATAAATGCAGCCTCAAGAAGATCGGTGTTGTTAGATCCCAGAAACATTCTCAACATGTGAGAGTAGTATTTGAAATGTCCTAATGAGTTGAAATTGACCAGCTGTTGATGTATATTTTCCGCAATAAATTCATCAAAAATGACACGGACTGACTACCCAGACAGGAAGAAAATCAACAAGAACCCTAACATAACCTCCACCACAAACTTGTCATTGTCTAGACCTAGGATTTGACTCAACAGAGATCAAGACCACTGGAATTCGACGATCATGATGCTTATACTGACAGGCAATGATAAACTCTCTGAATAATGTTCAGGCTTGACTATGGTTTGCAGAAACATGGTTTTTACCTTGGGAAAGCATTCTCTATAAATCATAATCTTTCTCTGTTCCTCAAATCGTTCTGACACAGTGGGGGAGGCATCTAGTATATTTAGAGCATGTTGGAGCGATCGACCGTCTACTTTACATAGGAATTATGACCCTAATTTTTTTAAAATGACTCTTTCTCCCTAGGAATATCGCTCTGCACACCAGCTTACAAATTCAGGGAATGAGAAGACTGTTTCTATGACATAAGGGGCGAAGGAGGCTCAAGCCTCTTCAAGAAAGGGTATGTGGGATCTAGCGTTGTTCAAAAAATTCGCTTTAGACAAAGATAATGTCTGCATAACACGCAGAGTCAAGAAGTTTTTGAGATATTTGTGGAGTATCTCTTTCTTCCTCTGTTGTATTCTCTGACATATCTGTAGTGAAGTTTATTCCCAAGAGTTCACAGTTTGTTTGTGCCATTAGTCTAGCAATTGACAAGTGGACTTGCGGGTTGGTTGGCTCAACATTGCACTTCTATTGGATTGCAGACTTGCGGGCTGGAAGGCTCTAAATTGGGCCTCTAATGTTACGTATCCTGCAAATAGCAACCAGAGTTGTGTGATATACAAGTTGAGAAGCGGACTTGCGGGCTGGCTGGCTCAACATTGTACTTCTATTGAGTTTTGCGATATAATAATTGATAGATGGACTCCAGGGCTGGTAGGCTCCAAGAAACGAGCAATACATACTAAATATGTACTTTTAAAAAGTATCGACATGATATGTTATAGAGCATGTATATATCTCTTATTCCATACTTAGGCACTTTTTTGAATCACGGACTTGCCGGCTGGCGAGCTCTAAATTGGGCCTCTAATATTCTATGTCCTGCAAATAGCAGTGATATTTGTGCGATATACAAATTGACAAGTGGACTTGCAGGTTGGTTGTCTCAACATTGCACTTCTATTGTTCTGTGTCCTCCAAACAACATTCAAAGTTTCACGATATACAAATTGATAGATCGACTCTAGGACTGGCGAGCTCAAGATTGAATATGTATTACACACATGAAGAAAAGTAAATGTAGAGGAAGATATGGAGTGTCAAAGGAGGCGTAAACACACACACACACACACACCTGCAAACCAATACAACAAATACAAAAAGAGTAAACGAAAAACTATTTAATATGGAACACGGGCAGAAAAAACGCATCTTTGCATGGATTCCTCTACATATCTGGTTAGGAGTTCTTTGTGGAATCTATTTTTCCTATTTGTTTCTATGAACAAAAGTACAAAAAAAAAGCGATATGAGCATAAGTTAACATGTAAAGAAAAAGGCAAGTACTATGTACATATACTAAAAAAAATAAAATAACATGAATAGAGTAACATATAGTTTTTAGAAGGATGTACCTTTTTTTTTCATAATGTATATTTTATAATTCAAGTACAACACCAACTGTATGGTGACCAGACCATTATGTGTACAAATCAGGGAAAACTAAGAAGTTGGATAATTTTTTTTCTTTTTTCTTTTTGCAACAAGCTATACATATATTCTTTGAAACATAGAAATATGACTTTGCAATATGTTTGATGTATATCTCATAATTCAAGTGAAATACCAATTGCATTGTAACATCCCGCTCTGGCGCACCAAGAAAACTTATTATTGGAGGACACTTGCTCGCAAGTGTTCCGGATTATTATGCTATTAAAACTTTTGATTTTGATTATGAGGCATTATGGGATGATGACGTGTTGTTTTACCACTTTGAAATAGACAGGTGCTATTGACTCAGTTTTACTGAGTGTGCAGGGTTTTGGAACTTGAGGATGTAGAGGCATCGATGGAACCCCTTGGGCTACGAATCGAGTCAGGGAGTGTGCCTTTGGGGTTTGATAGTTTTACTGTGATATTAGTGCGTCTGACTAGATGATATGATGTGGATATGTTCTAACATGATTTGTTGATGATGCAGGCTGATGATAGCTTGATGAACAGACTCACATATGGAGTAAATGGGTCACACATGACTACTAGAGAGGTTGAGGGAGAGGTGTGGACAACAACCCTACCACAGCCTACTTACACTCTTGCCATGGCTCAAACTGTAGGTTAACAATTACCTAGTTCGAGAGGACCCACGATGCCATGAGGGAAGACTGCGACAGTCGCTCACGATGATTCTAAGGGGCACGCAATAAGGCAAGGGACTTATTCCTTAGAAGCCCTTAGTCTCCCACAAGTTCACCGGGTGGAGTGTTGACTCCAGGGGTTATTGATGTCTACCAATCAGTCAAGAGGCGAGTGGCACCCTTGGAGCACGTAGTGCGTCCTGAAGGGCATGTCGTGCAAAGGAACAGATGAGGTGAGTGGCACCCTTGGAGCACCTAGTGTGTTCTAAAGGGCACGTTGCATTGATGATGATAGAGGGATGAACCTAGATGGCCCTAATACAAATAACACATTAAGAAATTTTAAAACAACTTCCCTAATTAAAAGTCATCTGGTTCAAAATCTAAGTTCTAAGTCTAAAACTTTGCTAGGGTTAAAATTTTGTCTACCCTTAAGAAAATATCTATATAAAAATAAAATAATAAAATTTAAAATAAAAACCACTTAAGTAATAATTTTGGTCTTCATAAATTTTTGGGTAAAATGAAGAGAGTAAGAAATTAAATAAAATCCGTGGATATAAAATGTAAAGAAGAAATTAATTATTTTAACTTTTGATAGTTTAAAAAGATACTAAATTAATAATAAAAGGAAAAAGAGGTTAAATTGCGCAACTGCTTTTTTTTTAGCTCTAATAAAAGGGGAAAGAGAGAAAATATAAAAATTAGGAAACTAGGGAAAGGAGGTAACCTAAATAGGGAAAGAGGGGAACTCATGGTAAAAAGTGGGAGGTCAACTTAGTAAAGAATCTGCATTTAAGAACCTTCTAAATTGAAATAAATTAGAAACTTCATAATATGGAAAGCCTTTAAAATCTGTAAGGGAATCTAGGGACACCTAGGAGTGATTTTAGGAGTAACTCTAGGTGGGTGAGGGAAATAAGACAATTAATAAATTAAAGAAAATAATTATTGGAGGAATGTGGGGGATGGGTGACACTTGTACGAAGGAGAATTTTTAAGAATATTTATTAAAAATTTAATTAAATAAGATTTAGGGAAAGAAAGGAAGTTCAAAAACTCTATAAAAGAGAGGGAGGAGAAGGAAGAAAGGGGGGATGGACTGTTAGCGTAACGTTACGCTGCAGGAATAATGACTTGATTGATTTACTTGTGAGGAGTTGGGATACCCAGCTCAGAGAGGAGTGGTAGCTCAACCTTGCGAGGTGAGCTGGGACCTAGACGTAACCTCTGGAGAGTGTGTGTGGCCCCTTTGTGGCTCAGGGGGCTAAGGGGGAAGAATAGTGCCCCCAGTGTTGGCTGGGAGGTATCGGTGCAGTCTCGACGGTCGACAAGTGGGAGCGGCACAGAGCGCGGGATGTCATTCAAAGCGGGCGATCAGACAATGGTATGCTCTTTTATTTTGTAGAGTATAATGTTTTAGGACTTATGCTTGGATTTGCATATTGGTTTGTAATAGGATTGGATGTTTAGAATGCTAGTGGACCACTTTTTCTTAGCCTAGCTCATTGTTTGGTTGATTGATCTCCCGTGGCCTTCATCCCCGCATGACTTGACAGCCCTCTGGTGTTTTCTTGTGACCCTTGTGATTGTTTCCTTCGTCCCTCGCACGCCAATCCTCGCCTGAGAAGTAGGCCAAGAGCTTGATCTATGGTCGTCGCCTTAGCGTTAAAAGACCTATGGATCTCAATGCCCTACTTTTTTGTGTGAGGATGGTGAAGTGAAGGACGAACCCCTCCGTATACCTCTATTGTTGTCCTTGGCTGATCGTTGACTTGCGCCTTCCAGTACGACCTTTGCATCTGGTCTATCTTGCTTCCTTGTTGTTATTTCTTTGCGCCTTGACTGAGAGAATCCATGCGATCCTTTCGACAATTTATCCTTATGACCCTGATGTTCTCTTACGATTGTTCCCCTTTTCTATCGGTTGTGAACGCCCATGAATGTCTGTTTGCCTGAGTGAATGTTTGTTGGTCAACGGAATTCATGATTATAATCTGTGTTTTCATTGCTGGACGTCTCCTGCCTTCCTTTGTAGTGACCGTTCTCAAATTTGGCAGTTACCATTTAAATTCCATAACTCTTATATTTTTACTTTGGCAATAATGATACCCCTCTGTCAAACGAACTCATATAATTCCCAGAACTCATTTAATTTGATTTTGGTACAACTCCGTCAAAACGAATTCGTAATAATGATACAACTCTATCAACGAAAACTTATATGAATTCAAACGATTATTGAACATTTTTCACATAACATCCAATACTTAATTTAACTTTTTCTTATTCGTTTATTGTGGAAAAAGATTTCGAGAATGTTTATTAATTCAAGTAATTACACTAAATTAAATTAATTCTGGAAAATCCCAATCAACCAAAATTTGAATATATCCTTCACAAAATTTCAAATAGATGAGTGAATTTTGAACTTTTGTAGTTCACCCTATTTTAAAATTACATTGTGTGCTTGTTATATCATTAAGAGTCATCTTTAACTTGATTATTACATGGAATGACACTCAAACGTCCACTTCATGTTAAGATTTTAACATCATTGTTGTTATATAATAATTAAAGGAAAGCATTCACTTTTTCACTAGCAATCACAAAATTAAAACAATTTTTTTTTATAGGAATTTAGACTATTTTATGGAACCATTTTAAATTCACCTTTCCATTGCAATTAACATAAAAAGGGTTGTATGAATTTAAACTAATTTATGGAACAATTAAATTAACCACCTAATTATGTTGTGAGCCATAACACCATCACTTTTGTTCTCTAACTACAAATGGAAATCAACTTATGACCCAACTCATCCATCTTTCCTTATTCATGATATGGAAATATTTTGCACACTAATGAAGAAACATTTTCATACCATATTCAATACTTACCTTAAGCAAAAAGGAGGAAGACTATCACTTGTTGTTCAAATGTACCTTCATGGGTTGTGCACCCTTTTTCTCCTATATGGGCTCCAATTGTCTTGATCGCAACCATCACGTCCTTTGTGTGTCTCACATCCCTCTGCGGACCAAAGAACCCTATTGAATCAATGCACACCTTCACAGACCCATGCACCCAAGCAAACCCATACACTCGTCAACCATCACAGACCTTGAGACCAGTGAATCCCAACCTTGGAGTGCCTTGCCTCTTCCTTTCCTCAGGGTTGGGAAGGACCCTTGGCGCGTTCGTGCACCCAAAGTTCCCACTTTCCCAACTAGTACAACAGTTGAGTGTTGGACCAACCCCAAGTTTTGTCCCCTTGAGGACATGGGTGAGGGTTTTTGCACCCTTCTAACATAAGACCTTAGATTTGGTTTGTATCCCTAACCATGGATTGGACCATGAAAAATATCCCTAGCATTCCCAATCCTTGACATCATGTATATTGGTCTTGGAGTTCAAATGGGTGGGTAGTCATTCTTATTCTTCATTAGTTGATTGTCGTACATTGCTTCTCGGTGCTTGATGTGCTTCTTAGGTCATTATGTTGTGGTCATATGAATGCATGCGTCATGTTCGTCGTCGGGTTGCGACGTAGAGTATAATGTCTTTATTACCCTTCTACACACGCACGCAAAAAAAATTGTTCCTTGCTATGAGAGGCTTGTTGTCGTATCTAAACGAGAGTGTTGTTACATGTATCGTGATCAGACCAATATGTGTCTAAGAGAAACATACTGTATTGAGGAATGGGCACATTCGACCACACATGGTCAATAAGTGTGTTTTGCAGATGGCTTGTGTTGTTCAAAAGAGAGCGGAGACTGTATTTGCACATGTAGTTTTCCAATTTTTTTGTTATGCCATTATTTTGTAGCATGTCAATATTGAAGTCTCCTACAAGCACAATGGGTCCGTTCAGATTGAAATGTCCCAATGCATTGGAAATAACATCTACTATGATGGAGAATGTTGCATGGGGAGCAACATACAAATTCAATATTGCAACTTCTGTTTCATGGAAAAAAACATTTGCAAGCACCACCTCAACATTCTTTTCTTCGATATGTATATGTTCCAAAATTGGTACATGTTTTTTCACCAATATCATCACCCCATGTGTAATGTAACTTGATATGAAATTGTGATTTGGGAATTGTTTGCTCTGCATGCATAATGCCATGTATGTTTCTTGCAAGCACAKAATATCAYATTGCATTGTATCATAGTCATTGAGTAYATCATCCATGTGTGCATTTAAGCTGTGTGTGTTAAGAGAGAGAATCGATACATATGAWTTTGTTTGTATGAATTGGTAATCATAGTACAGTTGCCATTTTGCGGTGGTCTTGAGTCATTCCATTTTAATATAAACATTCTATTTGATTTTGAAGTTATCTTTTGTAAGAGAAATTAGTAAATACAAGGAGTCTATGCTTTTGACATAGGACAATGTTGTGTATACAAGTCCATGTATCTGAATTCCAGTAGGTTGAAATGCAACATTATCAAGTGTTAGTCCTTGCGATTTGTGGACTATACATGCACATGCAAGTTTAATAGGAAACTGTTTTCGAATCTTCAGTCGACCTGTCTTTGCTGATGTCGACATTGGATTTGATATTCGCAAAATACGTGTCCAATCGCTTCCAGTGTTTTCATTATATAGATAAACCAACTTGCTTGCTTGTCACTTGCCTATATGCGCTTCACGAAACTTAATCCAAAGGACATCAAGTTTTAATGTTTTCATATAGCCTTTGAGTATTCCATCTGCACCATTCACCAAGCCATCTTGTGAATCATAGTTATAGGAATATATTTCAACCAACATTTTTAATTTGAGGACAAGAAGCAAAGGTAAAGTGGTTGTATGTTCATGATGTGGCACATTTCCATGGTTCTATTCTTTCAGGTCAATTGAATTGATGATCATATCAT
>JASDQU010371679.1:49431-59963 GCA_032191745.1 Picea mariana
GGCCCTCTCCAAATCCGTACTGTACGGTCCTCTTTACTGTTGTACGGACCTGCTCATTAATTGCTGCAATCTTTCCTCGGGATGCGTGCCTCCAAATCTCCTTGGGACACATGCCAATCCTCTTGCTGCTCCTCTTCTTCCTTCTGCTCAAACTCTCTTGGAAAATGTGTCTCTTCACATTCCTGCTTAATCTCTCCTTAAAAAGTGTGCCTCATCTCTCTCAATAGCTCATTTTATTTACCCATTAATGAGTAACTACCGTAACCCTAGATCTCCAAAGAGATAGACGGTCAAGATTAGATCTTGCCCTCTTGAGATCAACGGTTGTGACTTAATCTTTCATTGAGTTCACTTAAATCATTTAAGTGATCCAAACTTTATAAAAAGTCACTTTTACTCTTTAAATAATAGAAGACCCCACTTGACTTTATAAAATCACTTTATAAAGTCAAGTCACTAGAGAGAGACACTTGCTCGGTCACTTATGCATGCTAGGCACTGCCAATGCAGAAGTACCTCCGAGCTACAAAAACTAACACTCACTCTTAGTGAGGGAGTTATTTCTGGAACCTCCACCAAAATCTACCTCCAACACCATCATCTCATATGTTGTTGTAGTTGCTCCCTCTGAACTAGAAGACACTGTTGCTACCTACGCTGAACTCTGATCTTAAGACCTGTCCATCCAAGGCATGCTCCTAGGAGTCTCCTCACTCCTCCGAGCATCCAACTGTGTCATCTCATACCAGTTGAGTCCTCTGAGAGTACTGGAAGAAGCACGAGTCCCCGATATCAACTCACTCTTCCAATCAACCTGCTCACTCTCAGACACTAACACAGATTCTGAATTCAAGAATCCACTGGATCCAACCATAGGCAGTGTTACCAAAACTGGACCGGTCATCGAACCGGTCGACCAAAAAAACCGAAACCAAACCGGAACCAAAAAAAGGGGAAAAAAAAGGTCACTAAAAAATACATAAAATATTCAAATTTTGAAAAAAAAATACATATTCATGTGCATCCATGTGAATCCAAACCATTACACACAAATTTGCAAAGTTTCTCATATATATATAACAAGTAACAATGTATAAAACCAAATTAGCACTAAGAGTAAGTGCACTCCATAGTCATATGAATATCTGAATCAAAATACATCATCAAAAAGGCTCTAAATGGCCTATAAAGTCCAAAAATAACTCTAGAGTTAGACTAGAGACTACACAATCTAATAATCTGAATTTACATACTAAAACTCGGACTCAAACTCAAGGTGAAATGAATAGTGTGAGTAAAATAGAGGGGGTGGGGTTTCTTTTATAGGTTTATTAGGGGGTGGGGTTGCTTTTTTAGGTTTATTAGGGCCTCTAGACATTTCTAGAACCTTCCATTGCATGCCCCTTTTTTTTTCTAAATTTGCAAATCTACTCACATTTCGTCTGTACGACGGCTGTACGGAACCGATCATGAGCGGTTTGAATCATCGGTTTTGCCAGTGACCCGGTCGGACCGGCCGGTTTTACTGGTTCTGGTCAGGTTCTGGTAACACTGACCACAGGTTGTCCCAGCAACCTGTATAACCTCTCATACTGGACACCAAGCAATACTATTGTGTTTGGAGTAGCTCCCTTTGGATATAGAAACACCAATCCACGGAAGAACACAACTCCACATCCATCGACCTCCAAAGCTGACACTAAGAGTAAATTTACTAGCAGCTCTGGAACAAACAACACTTCGGCCAACTCCAGAAAACCTCCTAACTCCAGCTGGAATCTCATGCATCCAACCCCTTTCACTGCTTGTCTGGTGCTAGCCCCACAACCCACATAGCAGTCTGAGTCTATCTCTGAAAAACTGAGGAACACGGACCTCATTCCCGTCATATGTCGAGATGCACCACTGTCCACAAACTCTGCACTACCACTGGGTGAAAGACCAATCATCAGAAAAAAAATCCCTCTTGAACTTCTCAATAAACTCAACAACCTTAATTGAAGTTGATACCTCTTGCTCCTCCTTCTTCTTGTTAAGACATTGACTAGTGTAGTGGCCAATCTTGTGACATGCACAGCGTTTCACTTTGCTCATGTCCTTGTCTTTGCTCTTTCCCACAAGAGCAACATTCTGCTCCTTTGCACCACCCTCTGCCTTCTCCTAATCTCTACTATGAGAACCCTCCTGGATCTCCTCTTGAGTAAATTCATCCCATAGTCTGCTCCAATCTGGAATCTTCTCTCTCCCCACCACAAACTTCACGAAAACATCCCACTCTTTGGTGAAGCCCTTCAGGACTATGCGCACCAACTCCGAGACTGGAATAATCTTCCCTACATCAACCAACTCATCCTTCACCTATCTAAGCCAGGTGAGATAGGAGGTCACACTCTCTCCCTTGGCCATCCTAGTGTCGTGGAGCTTGTCCCTTAGGGCCATCTTCATGTTCTCGTTCTTTTTCTCATACAAGTTTGTCAGTGCATCCCACATCTCCTTGGTTGTCAACTTCTCAGCCAAATGTGGAATCAGGTGGTCTCTCACTCCATCCAAGATTTTCCTTTGCACCCTTGCTTCTTTCACCTCATGGAGGTCTAGGGCAATGGGATCCGACAAAGGCACTGTCACTATGGTACGTACTCACAAACACCCACAACTTGTTCTCCTTGAGAACAGCTGCAATCCTTACCTTCCATTGCAGGTAATTGGAGATCCCCTCAAACCTATCCTCATACCTTAGACTGGAAGTCATCCCTGTCCAATTGACAAAGACCCTTTCTATCTCTTCTTCTTCCAAGCAAAAACCCCTACAAATCACTATTATCCAAGTGCCAAACTTTGTCCACTGAACCTCAGAGCCCAAGCTCTTATACCATGTTGAAATTACTAGACAAACACTTAGTCAAACTCTGATTTCAACATCCAATAAAACTTAAACTGGAATGTAGTAAGCAACTAACATTCAACAATAGTCTATGAACATAAATACAAATGACTAAGCACTCTGAAAATCAGCAGTGGAAATAAATGAACAATAGACAGCATTCAAGTATGCATTTGACAAGTAGATATATGGGAAATGCCCCTAGAAAAACCCCGAAGAGAAAACCAGCCAAGGAGAGATTCTTTTATTGAGCTCACAGGAAAAATTATGAGTTTACAGCAATAAATGCACAGTACTTATCTTGTAACTTGTGCCTACAATCCACCTCAAAAAATGTGCCAAAGACCACAAAAATCAGACCAAACTTCTTCCTTGAAACCTGTGCTCAAATTTCAGTTGTACAGCCTGAACAGTACGACCTCCCTAACAGCAAAAACACTCCTCAATACTATCTTGTACGGACTTAACTCAAAACAACACCTCAAAATTTGAGCCTTCATTTATGTGCATAAACAGTTGTACGACCCTCTCCAAATCCGTACTGTACGACCCTCTTTACTGTTGTATGAACCTACTCATTAATTGTTGCAATCTTTCCTTGGGATGCATGCCTTCAAATCTCCTTGGGAACATGCAAGGTGGAGAAAAATAAAAGAAATAATAATAACAAAGTGGTGAAATGATATTTGCACAGTCATTAATTGGATTTTACCATTGGTGGTTTATGAGCCCATGGCTTTTGTAACCCGTGGTATTTGTAAGGTGGGATAAAGAAAATAAAACAAATAATAATTATAAAATAGTGAAAAGATATGACTCTTAAGTGAAAAGGCACCCGTAAGTAATATATATACAAGCCCTCTCATTTGTAAAAGATCATCTCATTTTTCCTTCATGATGTAGACAAAAAATATTTGAGCATTGTAAACTTAATAGGAGTGTCCACTTCAAGCCTRCAGACCTTTTGGCACTKTGCCTCCGACGATTAAGATTTTGGACC
This sequence comes from Picea mariana, assembly GCA_032191745.1. Lineage (NCBI taxonomy): Eukaryota > Viridiplantae > Streptophyta > Pinopsida > Pinales > Pinaceae > Picea > Picea mariana. The sequence goes on from JASDQU010371679.1 coordinate 53,313, forward strand.
TTGAGAGCGCTCTTTCTTATGTTTAAAGGCCACCCTTTCGGCCTCTTGTAATGGCTTCTTGGCAAATGAGTGTAACCGACATCTCTCCCTTTCAAAGATAAGCTACCACCATTCTAAGTTGTTGTTTGTTCTATAATATTCTGCTATTTAATAAAGAGTTGGGTTCTTACTATAATTGTGCTCTATGTTGTATTTCTGTGTATATGTCTCGCATTTGCTTGCCTGCCTTTCTGTAGTATTCCATATATAAAATAGTATGCAGAACAGAAATATTTTAGCTAGAGATGGTAGAACAACAATGATATAACCAGAACAATACCAGAATAATACCAAAAAGAACACCTTGATTAATGACAGCAATGTTCACTTGCCACTTCGAGGGGGCAACCTCCAGCAGAGCAGAGCTCTATTACAATAATATCCAAGACAAGATTTTTGATACCCTCTACTCCTATTTATACTAAATCTATCTATCCAAAAGAACAATCTAGAGGAAGATCCTTCTAAAAGCGGAAGCTTCTATTAGGTCTTCTTACATTTGACTTATTCTTTCTTATTGCTAGGCCTTATTAACATTGGCCTTTATTACATGGAATTATATTATTCTACCTACGTGAGGGGTTAGGGAGGTTAGGTCCCGAACATGCCCTCCCCCTTGAAGAATAGCCTTGTCCTCAAGGATTCAAATGAGGAAATTGTTGTAGAATGGTGGTCGGCTCCCAAGTGGCATCTTCTGGAGGTGTATCTTTCCATTGGACTAACACTTCCTTGATGGTGCGCTAACGGAGACGATGTTCTCGCTGGGCCAAGACTGCTTGTGGCTGCAACCATATGGAACCTTCTTCTTCCAACTCAGGGAGACTAGTTTGAGTTTGGCACTTAGTTCCAATCACCTTCTTTAAGCAGGAAACATGAAAAACAGGATGGAGCTTCGACTGACTGGGTAGAGCTAACCGATAGGCCACCAATCCCACACACTTGAGCACTGTATAAAGACCATAAAATTTGGGCCCCAGTTTTTTACGGTGTTTAGCTTTGAGTGAAGTCTGCTTATAAGGTTGCAGTCGAAGAAACACCTGGTCCCCTTCAACAAAATGGCGTTCGGAACGACCTTGATCTGCTTGTTGCTTCATGCGATTCTAAGCCATGACCAAATTGTCTTTGAAGGCACGAAGAATAGCCTCAGGCACTGTAAGACTTTTGTCAACCTCTTGAACCTTCGAGACCCCTGGCATATAGGAGAGAATTGATGGGGGCTTTTGGCCATAGACTGCTTCAAAAGGAGTCATGCAAGTAGTTGTATGGTAAGATGTGCTGTACCACCGTTCAGCTAGGGGTAACCATTGAACCCACCGATTTTTCCTCTCAAATATTATCCATGAATATTTGAGCCACTGTGGTGGCTGTGAATGGGTGTTGAAGAGCACAAAAATGAGCATATTTGGAGAGACGACCTACGACCACCATGATGACTGACTTATTGCCCAATTTAGGTAAGCCTACAATGAAATCCATAGAAATATCTCACCAAATAGCAGGGGGAATTAGAAGCGATTGGAGTGTGCCTGGAGCTTTGACAGTTTCTCCCTTGTTGTGTTGAAAGACCTCACATTCAGCCACAAAGGTGCGGACGTCTTGTTTCATACCCTCCCAGAAAAAAAAACATTTGACCCGTTGAATGCCCGACTATGGGTGAGGCATGAAGTTCAGAAAGCACTGTGGATTTAAGTTGGGATTGCTTGCATAAATACAAACGGCCTTTGTAGCGAAGCTCTTCATTGTGCCAAGAATACCCTAGAGAAACTGAAGAATTGTGTTGCAATTGGTGGAGCTGGCTAGAAATTTTGGGCTCTTGCAGCCATTCCTGACGAACAGCTGGGAGCCAATCTGGTACAATGAAGGAGAGGGAGAAAAGGGACCCGTCTTCTTCGTATTTCCAGGAAAGAGCATCGGCCACTACATTTTCCTTGCCCTTCTTGTAAATGATCTCATAATCATAGCCAAATAGCTTGGTCACCCATTTTTGCTACGCCGAGGATGAAATTCGTTGTTCCAAGAAATACTTGAGACTCTGGTGATTAGTTTTGATTTGGAATCGTTGACCCAATGAAAAAGGACACCAGAGATGCACAGCATGCAAAATAGCTAACATTTCCTTTACATAAATGGATTGGCCCAAATGTCGCTCTGAAAGTTGTTTGCTAGTGAAGGCCAAAGGTCTGCCATCTTGCATGAGGACAGCTCCAATTCCTTTCCCGGAAGCATCACATTCCAATACGTCTTTGTGAAGTCTGGGAGGGCTAGGACAGGGGTCAAGCACATATAGCATCTTTTAAGGCTTGGAAGGCATGATCCGCAGTTGAAGTCCAAGTGAAAGCATTCTTTTTAAGGAGAGAAGTGAGAGGAGTTGTAATCTTTCCATAATTCCGAACAAACTTTCTATAATAGCCCATTAAACCCAAAAAACCACGCAAGCTCTTAGGAGTTTTAGGGCGAGGCCAATATTGCATAGATGCAATTTTCTTAGGATCCACTCGGGCACCATCCTTGCCGACAATATGACCCAGGTATTCCACTTTTGAGGCACCAAAGGCACATTTAGATCGTTTGAGGAAAAGTTGGTGCTTAGAGAGTAGATGGAGAACTTGATTCACATGGGAGAGATGGGATGGCCATGTTTTACTATAGATGAGAATATCATCAATGAAAACTAACACAAAATGACAGAGAAAAGGATGAAAGACATGATTCATAAGACTTTGGAAAGTGGAAGGAGCATTACACAATCCAAAGGGCATTACCAAGAATTCACAATGACCCTCATGAGTGCGAAATGCAGTCCTGAGAATGTCTTCTTCTTTCATACGGATGTGGTGGTAGCCAGAACAGAGATCCAATTTGGTGAAGTACTGAGCACCACTCAATTCATCCAAGAGGTCATCAAGGACATGAATGTGGAATTTGTCTTTGATTGTGAGTTTGTTGAGGGCGCGGAAATCAAGACACATGCGCCAAGTACCTTCTTTCTTGAATACCATTACCATAGGGGAAGAATAGGGGCTAGTACCATTACCATTACCTTCTTTCATGAACAATTTTCTCAATTTCATTCTTCTGGGCAAAGGGATGACGATAAGGTCGAACATTGGGAGGAAGACTATCCGAGATGAAAGGGATGGAATGATCATGGACTCCACGAGAAGGGGGAAGTTCTTTGGGAGTGGTAAAAACAACTTGGTGGCGGGAGAGGATAGATTGGAGGTCGAGATGCACAAAAGGTGTCTCAACAGCATGAATGGAGTGGAGTTGGGCTATAATTCCCGGATGACCTTTTTTGAGGAGTTTTTCCATGCGATGGGAACTAATGATCTCGGGGGAGCTTGTTGTGATGCCTTGGAACTTATACTAGTGTCTCTCTTGTTGGAATTGCATGGTTAAGTCGTTAAAATCCATGAGAATGTGGCCTAGAGTGCATAACCATTTATCACCAAGAACAATGTCACAACCACCCATGTCTATAGCAAACATATGGGATTTCAGGTGATACTAACCAATTTGGAGTCGCAAATTTTCACATCATACCCCACATTTCATGGAACTGCCATTGGCAATCATGATTTGAAAATTATTGATGGCACGAATGTAACAATTGACTTCTTAGGCAATGCGGCGATGAATAAAGTTATGGGTGCTACCACTGTCCACAAGGATGATGACTTTCCTATTTTTGATGTAACCAAATAATTTGAGAGTCTGGGGAGCAGAGAAGCCAGTGAGAGCATTAAGTGAAATCACTGGGTCAACGTCTGGTGGATCAGAGGGTGGGGTGAGGTCAGATGGCGGTGGTAGTTCCTCCACAGGCGGAACAACATCTTCAGAAAGATCCTCAGTCACAACCATAAAAAGCTTATGTTCCTTATACTTGTGCCCAGAAAAATATTTGTCATCACAATTATAACAAAGACCCTTGAGTTGACGTTCAGCCATTTCATCCCTAATTAATTTCTGGATTTTGAGGGGAGTTGCAGGAGGGGCATAATTGGTGGGTTTATGGTGAGGAGGAAAGGAGGGTTTGCGAGTCTAGGAGGATACAATCTGTTGTGCTTCCTTGGCTTGTTGAGTAGCTTCCAACCAAGTCTAGGGGCATGCCATGAGAACATGGGCACCAATTTCATCTTTGAGACCACTGATAAAGCATTCTCTAAAGAAAGCATCTGACATGCCCTCTGTTCTGAAAGCCAAGTGCTCAAATGCAGAAATAAAGTCTTCCACTATCCCAGACTGCTTTAACTTGGTCAAACTGCCTAAATGGTGGGTGTCAGAGTCAAAGCGGTCATAAAGTTCGGCAACAAACTGTGTCCAAGCAACCTACCCTTAGCATGCCTTCTTTCACCATTGCCATCGTTCCGAATCCAGATGTAGGACACCATAACAAATCTTGGCTAAATCACCAGTATTGCCATGCAAAGAGAAATAATGTTCCATTTGGGTGACCCAGCCTGCGGGATCCGATCCATCAAATTTGTTCACCTCAATTCTAGGAGGGTGAAGGTCTCGATAAAAGTGGGTAGTATGAGGACCTTGGTAGTGGGAAGAGTCATGGTCATCCTGATAAGAAGGTTGTTTATAAGAGTAAGGGTTCTAGGAACAGCCCATGAAGTGTTCTTTGAGGTCTTTGAGGTCTTTGATGTGGGAACATTGTTCCTTGAGGATCTCAATAGCCGAATAGGTTGAGCTAAGGTTGGCATTGATATTCTTGATGTCTTCCTGGTTCTGGTGGGTGTCAGTAATCAAGGTATTGAGTTCTTGGGCTCGTGTGGTAGCCATTTGGAAAAATGAGCAAGCAAATGGTATAGGGGAAACAAAAGGGGTCTGGAGGGGTGGTTGGGACCACAAAGAAGAAGGGTGTCAAATGATAGGTACCACTGCGATCAAGGCGAAAAGGGGGATCCAATGGGATAGGGGCCAAATAAGGGTGCCAGAGAAGGGTCAGGTCCACAAAAAAAAATGTGTTAAAAATAATAGGTATCACTGGAATCGGGGCGAAGAGAGGAACCAGTGGGATAGGTCCCAAAGAAGTGTGTCGGCGGGACCACTATACTCTTTTTTTTTACTCTGCAAAGTTATACTCCAATCTGAAGAATATTGCAGTGTTGAAATGCCCAAATTCTTAACAGGAAGAAATGTGTAGTAATTTCACAACCCGAATGCAAGAGCCATAGTTGCGCAGCAATAGATCTTGTTTGTATGCAGGGTGTCTATAGACAAGGGTTTGCCTTGTGCTATAGCTCTTTGATATATGTGCGGAGTCCAACAATAGTACTCAGCCCAATATCTTAGGGCACCAACTAAGGAGGCTAGGTCGTGCCCTTAGCCGTACTACCCGACTACCCAAGTACTAGAGAGTATCTTCTCGAGTGTTGTTCTCATTGGCACTATTGTAGTCAGGCGGCCAATCAGTTCATCTATGGAGGGCTTCAGGAGATCTAGGTTGATCCGTATACAGGTGTTGTCTGATGCGCTACCACTCAAAGGGGTATCAACAAGGGTTACAAGGGTGGCCAACAGATGTGCACTTGAGTACCACTTGTATTTCTTGCGTGTATGACTCCCAGGGCGTGCGTTTATGCGCGTAATGACAGATCTCTGTAACTTTAAGATGCCGAAATACATCTCTACCCTGAAAAAATTTAACCCACAATTTTCTGCCAAGGAAAGTGCTCTGATACCACTTGTAGTATTCCAGATATAAAATAGTATGTTATTTATACTAAATCTATCTATCCAAAAGAACAATCTAGAGGAAGAACCTTCTAGAAGCGGAAGCTTCGATTAGGTCTTCTTACATTTGACTTATTCTTCCTTATTGCTAAGCCTTATTAATATTGGCCTTGATTACATGGAATTATATTATTCTACCTACGTGAGGGGTTAGGGAGGTTAGGTCCCTAACACTTTTTTGATCCTTGCACAGTCTGGATCAATGGTATCAGAGCAATCTGCTCCTTGTTATTTCTCGGTGCATGTCCGCGACGAGGTCAGGGTATAGAGAGTTGGTTCTCGAGCTAGTTTTGCTTAGGGACGAACATTCTCGCCAGCCCAAGCGACCTCCCATGGCAGGCGAAAAGAGCGATGACGAAGAAGGAGATCCTTTCAAGATGTTGCTCGACGAAGCCCACGTGCAACACATGAACGAGACAAAGAACAACTTCGCTCAAATCCTTCGACGACCACCAACGCAACCAAGGCATCTTCGACAAGCAGCCATTTCAAAGTTGCGACGCCCTTCAAGGTACAAGTTAGTTTCGATATCCCCTTATGCTCCTTAAATCCCTTCCCCATGTCAAAGCTTTGTGAGAAGGTTACTAGGAGAGACACACCACAAATGAATCTACACGATTTGAGAGAGAACTCACCAGGGCAACCTTTGTTGATGCCCTCCAGGAGGAGTTCTACCCTATTGGAAGCTATGATGACCAGTATACAAGATGGACGACTCTACGTTAGAAGAGAGACCAGACAATGCCAGAGTATACCAACATCTTACATACCCTATGATCAAAGTTGGGTATTCAAGATTCTGTGAGACACCTAGTTCTGAAGTACTTCAATGGCCTACATAGGTACATCCAAACAAAAATGAATTTCTTG
>JASDQU010371679.1:70523-80839 GCA_032191745.1 Picea mariana
ATTCTCTTCATTGTCTTCATCATCCTCATCATTGTTACCTCATTTATTACAATTGCATTAACATACTTCCAGCTTGCAGCAGAGGACCACGAGTGGTGGTGGAGGTACATAGTGCTTCATGCCACTACAGGTATTATCAAGTTTCAAGAGAGTTAAAGCGACATCTGAACCCTTTAGAAGGAAGAATATTTGACTCCATGGCATGGGAGAAAGGCTCCTTGATGAACAATTCCTTGATTGCAGCAAAGCCCAGCCTATCAACAGAAATCAATCGTCCAAGTCTACTAGCTCAATTGTTTAGGTCTACTAGCAGATCCGAGGCTCTCACTTGATGCTATTGCAATGCATTATGGTATCACTTCTGCAATCCCTTAAAGAACTGAGGCTTCATCAGAATAAAGGTCTTGTGGGTCCTGGCCTTTCTCAAGGCTCAAGGCATTACTGTAGTCATGTTCAGAAACAGAGATGGTGCATTTTCAAATTTGTTTGTTACATAGAGATACTTGGTAATGCATTCCTAGAATTCTCTTGGACAGAATGTGTATTGTGATCTCACTTACAGCCTGTAATGACGAAAGAAAGACAGCAGCCTAGCAGGAATACTACTGAAGCATAGGCAAAAGTACAGGTATGTACTTATGCTAGTTACTTTTATATTTATGAATTGCCTACACCCTTGAACCTGGTAAAGTTGCTTGAATCTTTGGATACTCACCTTTGTGTCATGAAAAGAAGTCATGAGTTGCAGGACCATATGTGATGATCTTATACTGGCAACAGTAGCTTCAAGAATGATGCAGACCTTGTCATGTTCATTCTCTACAACAGCAAGAAGACCTGTCTTATCAAGGAAGCTGTGATCTCAGCAAATACTTGATGTAAGCTGGATCATTTTCCCTGGTTTGGGAACCCAGCAGGTTGTCTTAGTAAGTTGGACCATTATCCCTGTACGGGAGTCCAACAAATTCTCAGTTTGAGTCATCTATCATTARGATGAGTTATTCTTCTYSGATTTGAGAACTCAACAGGGTCATTATTGTAGTTGGGTTATTYTCCTGGTTAAGGAACCCAACAAGTTATTTTTGGTCATTGGGTCAGTTCTCCCTGGTTTTGGGAACCCATCGGATATTTTATTTGAGTTGGGCCATTGTCCTTGATATTATAAATTGAGCCATTGTCCCTAGTATGGGAGCCAAGGAAGCTGTGATCTCAGCAAATACTTGATGTAAGCTGGATCATTTTCCCTGGTTTGGGAACCCAGCAGGTTGTCTTAGTAAGTTGGACCATTATCCCTGTACGGGAGTCCAACAAATTCTCAGTTTGAGTCATCTATCATTAGGATGAGTTATTCTTCTCGGATTTGAGAACTCAACAGGGTCATTACTGAAGTTGGGTTATTTTCTTGGTTAAGGAACACAAGAAGTTATTTTTGGACATTGGATCAGTTCTCCCTGGTTTTGGAAACCCATCAGATATTTTATTTGAGTTGGGCCATTGTCCTTGATATTGTAAATTGAGCCATTGTCCCTTGTATGGGAGCTCAATAAGTGTTATACATATTATTAAGTCTCATAGTGTCCTGCAATTTCTTGGAGAGAGGACCTGGTTGATGGATAGTCAGGAAACATAGCCTGGTAAAAGTCTGACTCAGTTTTTCATATTGAACTTGGTACCAGCACCAAGTATATCTTGGAGAGATATGACACTAGTCAGAGGGAGTCAAGGCTCAGGGGGAGCCAACTTGCTCATGCAGAAGAGGCAGACACATTATGATACACAAAGGGAGCAGGTGCAGCTGTCCCAGTATGTGAGTCAAGCCATGAGATGCAGAGGGAACAGGCATGGTAGTTGTTCCCGCAAATTTAGAGACACCTGCAGAAGAGGAGGTGGAGCCATCTTCGGTTTTAGAAGAGGTGGAGACATAGCACTAGCTCCAATGATATTACATCCAGATTAGGAGGTGAAGCAGCTTCTTGTGTCAGAGTAAGCAGAGTCAAAGAAGGAGTCACCTCCACCTCCAGAGGGAGCAGTCACAAAGAGAGCAGTTGCAGATTCCCAGTGGGAACAGTTGCAGTGGAGAATCTACTCTCAAGCAGAAAGCCAGATAATGTCTCGTAGTAAGCACATTGAGCCAGTTTATGACTGAGCCAAGACAGAGACACTGGATGACAACTAAACATGTTTTGAGATATCTCAAAGGAACCATCACTCATGGTTTAAGGTATACATCCAGTGATGGCATATTTCTGCATGGTTATGCAGATGTTGACTAGGCAGGAAGCCCAGTAGATAGGAAAAGTACTTCAGGATACTGCTTCAGTCTAGGATCCGCTATGATCTCAGGGATCCATTACACAGAGTACAGTTGAGGTTGTATATATTGCAGCTAGCGATGCCAGCAGGGAAGCAGTATGGCTCAGAAAATTGATTTCTGGGTTGTTTGGAGACAGGCTAGAGACGACAGTTATACACTATGATAATCAAAGCTGTGTAAAGCTTACAGAGAATCCGGTATTTCACGACAGGTCAAAGCATATTGACATGAGATACCATTATATCAGAGACATGGTCCAAAGAAAGATAGTCAAGCTACAGTACAAAAATGAGCAGGCAACAGATATCTTGACCAAGCCATTGCCGTTAAAACAGTTTGTGCACCTAAGAGGCAAGTTTGGAGTGGCAGAGAATGACTCCCTCACTGAGAGGGAGTGTTAAAATTAGCAGCATCAGGAGTCATTCTCCAATGAGAGGCCTTAAGTGGCCACCCTGCGACTAGCCAGGGAGATTTGGAGATTCAACCAGTCTTGTGAGTCATGGCAAAAGTCAAGGTGAACATACAAACCTTGTGAGCCAGACAAGAGTCAAGACGAAGGAGATGCTGGGATAAATCTTGTAAGCCTAGTGCAAAAGCCAAGTTTAATGAACAAACCTTGTGAGCCTAGTGCAAAAGTCAAGATGAAGAAATAAACCTTGTTAGTCTAGTGCAAAAGTCAAGGTGAAGGAACAAACCTTGTGAGCCTAATACAAAAGTCAAGGTACAAACCTTGTGAGCCATGTGCAAAAGCCAAGGTAGAGTTTAGAAAGAGACATATTGTTAAGTTTTTACTGTTGTTATTAGGTTATTTCCAAATTACATGAGCATTCAATGCATTTCCAAAACAACAGTATAAAGAGGATCACTGAAAGAAACACAATCACAAGGTACGCAGCATTTTATCCTAGGAAACCCTCATGGGGGAGAAAACCCAGCAAAACTTCCTCAATAATAGATTGCCAATACAATGCCAAGACTAAGACCAAAACACCAAAGACAAACCAATACTGAGCATGCGCCTCTCTTCTCCTTCCTCCTACAACTGCAACTGCCTTCAAGATATGCACACTAGATGAGTGAGTGATTGTGTGTAAATGAGACACCAACCTCACATATAAATACAAGTGTGAGATGGCGCTAGGGTTGTGTCTCTTCACTTGGTTGAGTTGACTTCTCCTAGAAGTGGCTAAAACGACTTTATAATTACTAGGGGTCGACTTTACAAATACCACTATACAAATACAGTTTGACCAATCCACAAAAGGGGATTTGATCTTATACAAGAACTGACTTGATCAATCCGCAAAAGGGGATATGATCTATAAAATAATAACTCAAATATAATTAGAATATTCTTCGAAGTTACAATATTTCAACACTCACCCTTAACGAGAAGGGTATTCTACTGACATGACTCAATACAACATCATCAAGAGAAGGAGAGGGCAGCATCATCATCAGCATATGGAACACTGACTGGCACATCTATAAATCATCGGAAGTTTTTCTCAACATCAATATCATCATCATTTACAACATGGAGTTGGAGTAACATCATCATCATGAAGTTGGAACATCAACATCAATAGCACGAAGCTGAAACAACAACATCATCAACAGCACGAAGCTGGAACAACATCATCAACAACATGTGGCAACAGAATGAGGCAGGTGCATCAACAACGTTTGTGGTACTCTGACAAACCATCCTTACCTGCCCTTCGCGATCTGCCCAGGAATCACAAGATTCGCTAGGATATAAAATCCTAACAAGCTACCACGTGGTACTCTGACAGATTGTCCTTACCGAACCTTCGAGGTCTACCCAGGCATCATAATATTCCCTAGGATATAAAATCCTAACTAAGCTACCACTACTGACCCACAACTGGCATATACATGCACAGGTACTATGACTGGCCGTCCTTACTAGACCTTCGAGATTTGCCCAGGGATGATCGATCCCCTCGGATATAAAATCCTAACGGAGCTACCCATTGTTGGTCAGGATAACATAGTATCATCAGCATCACTCCCCCTTTCGAGGGAGGTCCTTTCAGACTACACCAAGCTTGTCTCGGAAATACTCAAACTTCACACGACCGTTGTTGGTCAGGATAACATAGTATCATCAACATCACTCCCCCGAGGGAGGTACTTTCAGACTACACCAAGCTTGTCTCGGAAATACTCAAACTTCACACGAGATAGAGGCTTAGTCAACACATCTGCAACCTGCTCATTTGTGCCAACATATTGGAGCTTTACAACTCCCCTCTACACCATATCATGAATGTAGTGGTGTCGGNTATGTGCTTCGACTTATCATGGAACATTGGGTTCTCCGTCATCTTTATACAACTCTGGTTATCACATAGAATCACGGTGGACCTATGATTGCTCCGCCAATGAATGGTTGTCTTTATTATATCATTTTTATTGATGATTGTTCTCGTAAAACTTGGATTTATTTTTTGAAAACTAAAGACGAATCTTTCGGTAAATTTCTGAAATTTAAGAATCTTGTTGATAATCAGATAGGTAGACACATCTGTATTTTTAGAACAGACAATGGAAAAGAATTTGACTCCTGCAAGTATGATGATCCCTGTCGGGCTTCAGGGATTAAGAGGGAGTTGATTGTGCCTTATAATCCTCAGCAGATTGAGGTTGCTAAAAGAAAAAACAGAACGATTTATAAAGCAGCCAGAGCCATGATGTATGATCAGAATCTACCATTGTCTCTTTGGGCCGAAGCTGCAAACACAGCAGTCTATATTCAAAACAGGTGTCCTCATAAAGCCCTAGAAGAGAAAACTCCAGAAGAAGTCTTCACCGGTAAGAAGCCTTCGGTTGACCACTTGAGAATCTATGGCAGTCCTGTCTACATTCATATACCTAAAGAAAACAGGACTAAGTTAGAGCCCTCCGAAAAGAAAGGAACATATGTGGGATATAGTGAGACCTCAAAAGCATATAGAATTTATGTACCAGAGCAAAAGTTCATTGAGGTCAGTAGAGATGTGACCCTTCATGAGGAAGCATCTTTTCCTCGTTCCGAAGAACTTCCATGTGATACAGAGGAGAAGGAAGCTCCATCTCCAGAACCTTCAAATTCACCACTTCAAGATGCGCAGAGGGAGGAGGCCATAGAGCTTTCAGTGGATCCCATAAGGGATTATGTTGCTTTTCCCTTAGAGAAACCTCATGTTAAAAGGAATCCAGCTTGGTGCCGAGAAATTTTAAAGGAAGCAGAAAAGCATGTAGCACCTAAAGGTACCTTCAGAGAAAGCAAGAAACCAAATAAGTACTCAGGCATGATATCACAGTTGAATCTTGTGATTGACTCAGAACCTTCCACTTTTGAAGAAGCTACAAAACATAAAGTGTGGAAGGATGCCATGATAGAAGAGTACGAGTTAATATTAAAGAATGATGTATGGGAAGTGGTCCCAAGACCTCAAGGAAAATCAGTAGTAACCTCTAAATGGATTTACAAAATAAAGCATGCAGCAGCTGGCAGTGTTGAAAAGTTCAAAGCTAGATTTGTGGCTTGTGGCTTCTCTCAGAAAGAAGGAATTGACTATGACGAGATCTTTGCTCCTATTGCCAGGTATACTTCCATCAAAATCACTATCTCTCTTGCTTCAGTTTTTGATTGGAAACTTCACCAAATGGATGTTAAGACTGCCTTTCTCAATGGTGAAGTTGAGCAAGAAGTTTATATTGAGCAACCTGAGGGTTTCGTGATCCATGGGAAAGAATCCCATCTCTGCAAACTCAAGAATGCCTTGTATGGATTGAAACAAGCTCTGAGAGCTTGGTATGGAAGAATTGACAGTTTTCTTCAGAGTCTTGGGTTCTCCAAGAGTTTAGCAGATCCTAATCTTTATATAAAGATTGTCCATAATCATCCTGTTATCTTGGTTTTATATGTGGATGATTTGTTCCTTACTGGAGAGGAACATCTTATAGCTCAGACTAAGAGGGAGTTATCAACAGAATTTGAAATGAAAGACTTGGGTCTTATGCAATACTTTCTTGGCTTAGAGGTGTGGCAGAAACCGGGTGAGATTTTTCTCTCACAAAGCAAGTATGCAGTTGATGTGCTTCGCAGATTTGGCATGTTGGACTATACGTCCATGACCACACCTATGATTTCTAACTTGAAGAAGTTACATGATCAAGCTACAGGTTTAGATCCACAAGACCCCACCGTATATCGTCAGATCATTGGGTCCTTGATGTATCTAGTACATACCAGACCGGACATTTGTTATGCAGTGAATGCCCTCAACCAGTTCATGTGTGAACCGAAACATATTCATATGATTGTTGTTAAGCATGTTCTCATATATGTCCGTGGAACTATAGCCTATGGCCTCAGATACACTTCCAGTGGAGTGGTAATGCTTCATGGTTTTACAGATTCAGATTGGATGGGCAGTTCAGTGGACCAAATATTGTTTCAGTTTGGACACAGCTATGATCTCCTAGTCCAGCAGGAAATAGGGCTCCATAGCCCAGAGCATTGCAGAAGCAGAATACATTGTTGCAAGTGTTGCTAGTAGAGAAGCAGTGTAGCTCAGAAAGCTACTCTCATATTTGTTCAGTGTTGAGTTGGAACCCACAGTAATTCACTGTGATAACCAGAGTTGTATAAAGCTCTCTGAGAATCCGGTGTTTCATGACAGATCAAAACACATTGAGATGAGATATCACTATGTTCGAGACATGGTGAAAAAGAAATTCTCGGTATTCAGTATGTTCCGACGACGGAACAAACCACAGATATTTTGATCAAGCCTCTGTCATTGACAAAGTTTGTGTACTTTCGAGACAAGCTTGGTGTTGCTGAGAATTCCTCTCTTGCTGAGAGGGAGTGTTGAAATTAGTGCAGTTGCAAGAGCCATTCTCCAGGAGGATGGCATAAGACCCTAGCTGAGATCTAGGGACCCAAGTGCACTCCTGGGATTCTTGGTTTGGTACCAAGCAATTAGAGCCATGGAAAAAGACCCTAGTGAGGGCCCCCAGTTTATTTCTGGGGTTCTTGGTCAAGGACCAAGTAGTAAGTCCCTAGATGTGTTTTAGGGCCCCTCGATGTGTTCCACGGAATCCTTGCTCGGTGCTTGGATTGATCCTTGGATGTGTTCCTTGGTGGTTGATGATGTAAGTCCCTAGATGTGTTCTAAAGCCCCTGGTTGTGTTCCAAGGAATCCTTTCTTAAACGCTTGGGTTGATCCTTGGTCTTGTACCTTGGTGGATAAAAGAACCTAGATGTGTTCTAGGGGCCCCAGATGTGTTCTAGGGTATCCTAGTCCAAGACCAGGTGGTTCTTGGTTGTGTACCAAGATGTGATGATGTGTGATCTTCTTCTTCTCTCTCAGGATGGTGCATGAGACCTAGGAGCAACTAGAAGATGGACATGACCACATCATTGGTTTTTCCTCTTATGCAAGGATGATAAAAGCTTATAAGTTATCATGAGTCATATGTGGACAATTTGCCATTGAAGAAGACCCCTTTGACTTTGTCTTGTAGCCTCTCCTTGCTTCAAACTCGTTCTCCATCTTGCTTAAAGTGGTGTTGGTCTTTTAATAAGTCACTTTGACTTATTTGACTTTCTAATTAATATTTTTATTAATTAAAAATATTAATTTTTATTATTTATTTTATTTTTAGGTTTTTAATTAAACCTAATCCTAACCCTTCCCAAATTATAAAAAGGAACCTACCCCTCACTCATTCTTACACACACTCACTCTCTTTTCTTGGTCTGATTTTTTGCGGCTATCTTGTTCAATTTGTTTTTGGGAGTATGGCCTCCTTGGAGTTTCCTCTCTTTCTGATTAGAGGTGCAGCCTCCTTAGGCTTCTTCTTTTTGTTGGCTGGGAGCTTCATTTTTGGTCTATGGTTCCCCCTTGATGGGTGTTGGTGTTGCAACCTTTCCCTCTTGTTGTGTTTGAGTGGAGCGGACTGTTGATATTAAGGTAGCTTCGGGAGGTATGAACCTCTATTGTGACCTTTGACAAGGTTAGAATGTTCTGAAAGGAAGCAAAGAAATGAAGGAAACCCTAGACAAGATGTCGACTGACAATAGATGATTAATATGAATTAATTAGTACCCAGAAGGAGAAGTCGGCCCCAGTAAGTCTGTCAGAATCACTATAAATAAAGGGCGCCAGTCTCTCATTTGACACACTTCTCAGAATTGCAGAGAGCAGTTTCTGCGCACTGCAGTCCAGCAGTTTAGTGCACAAGTCCTGGGGAAGGTGTTGCGCCAGTTCTTGGGTTGGACTATCTGATCAGCTTGGTTACTTCTTGCTTGGTGCATTAGCCTCTCTTAGATATTGGATTGCTACCAGGATTCTTTTCTCTGTCAAGGTCAAGGTGCTCTGAGGGTGGCTTCAACCTATGGTTGGGTGACAAGGGTATTGTCAATGGTAAAACGAGCACAATCTTTCATATTCTAACAAGTTATGGGCCCACACCTCCTTCATTCAGTCTAAACGCTGGAAGGAAACATAGCCACTAGGATATTGAGCTCGCTGAGGAACTGTCGCTAGGGTTACTAGCAGAAGCAGCTTCCAAGACACTGCCACTAGGGTTACTAGCAGGAGCAGTTGCAGAAACCCTAAATCTCGGATCCGACACCTTGTGATGGAGCATCTCGCTCAAAGAGAAGATATTCAGATGCGCCATAACTCAACACACCTTTTGGCTCTCTCAGAAGACAGAAACGATGAAGTTGAAGTTTTGGATCAAGGCATGACCAATTACCAGTCAACCGAAGACATGAGTAAAACAATCAGTCTTCTACACTACTCAGCACTCACTGGAATGATTGAAGATGACATGTGGATAATCGATAGCGGGTTTTATATGTACCTGGTTTAGAAAAGAATCTTGTATCCATATCCTGCCTAGAAGACAAAGGAAACAGAATAGCCTTCATAGATGGAAAAGTATTATCTTGGCATAAAGACTCCAGCATAGATAATGCTAGGGTTATTGGAAGCTGTGAAGGAAATCTATATAGACTACTAGAACAAAATGAAGAAGCTCTCGTACATGATGAAGTCAATCCCAATGAGAGTTGGCACAGAAGGTAACTATCAAGCATTACCATTTCTCAAAAGAATGGTTGAAGGAATACCAGAGTTGCAGTCTACACATGAAGGAATCTGCAAAGAATGTGCTCTTGGGAAGAATATCAAGAAACCATTCCCAAGCAGCAATAACAGATCTAAGGAGATTCTAGATCTGATACACTCGGATGTTTGCGGTCCGATCCCAGTAAAATCTCTAGGAGGATCTTCTTACTACGTAATCTTCATAGATGACTATTCAAGAAAGACTTGGTTATACCTACTAAAGACAAAAGACGAAGTATTCAGCAAGTTCCAAGAATTCAAAGAAGAGATAGAAAACCTCACGAACAAGAAGATCAAGACATTAAGAACAGATAATGGAGGAGAATACACCTCGAAGGAATTCATTGCATTCTGCAAATCGGCAGGGATTAGGAGGGAGCTGACTGTTCCTCATAATCCTCAACAAAATGGTGTAGCAGAAAGAAAGAATAGATCTATTGAAGAAACCGTAAATGCCTTACTGAACAATCAAGGTCTATCCATGTTCTTATGGGGAGAAGCAGCCATGACAGCGATATATGTGCAAAACATAAGTCCTCATTGTATATTGAAGGACATGACACCAGAAGAAGCCTTCACAGGTAAGAAACCTAATGTGGAAAACCTAAGAATATTTGGATGTCCTATTTACTCTCACATTCCCAAGGACAAAAGGAATAAACTAGAACCCTCGGGAAAGAAGGGGATATTCGTAGGATACAGTGATTCATCCAAAGCTTATAGAATATATATTCCAGAACAACACAAGATCGAAGTCAGCAGAGACGTAACATTCAATGAAAAGATGGCCTTCAAGAAATCCATAGAAGAAACTATTGAAGAAGAAGAGATTGAAGAACCTAATGAAG
>JASDQU010371680.1:44671-65543 GCA_032191745.1 Picea mariana
CATACTCTTCAACCACCTCTTATACCTATCTCCACTTGAGAGATCACGATCCATACTCTTCGACCACCTCTTATACCTATCTCCACTTGAGAGATCACTTATCCTGATCCCATCGACTAGGGACACCAAGAGAAAAACAAACTACCACCTTGGCTCCTATTCCAAATGCAAGGTCATAGAACTATCCCCACTTCCCAAAGGCCTCGACAACATTGTCAACCCAAATCCCATCCTAGCAACCAGACAAGATCACCCAAGCCCCGACACAGGTCAACCTCTTATAGGCAATAGCGCAATACACAATCCAAATACTCCTCTAGGTCCTCCAAACAGTCTTATATTCTAAGTTTTCTCCACTCAACCTCAATGTTGGGAGATCTCGCTCTTGCGGTCCCTGACTCAATGGCTTTTTGGGCTCTCTGGATTTTGGATGTGCTTTGTACATCCTTCTTTCTAGTTTGTTCTCTACTTCCACATTTTTGTTCTCTGCTTCCACATTTTTGTTCTCGTGCTTTAGCTTAGATCACCACTCTATGCATCTTGTTTTTTTATAGGAGTCATCTTTGAGCTCTCGCTTTGTATCGACATCATTGTATCAAGTAGTCCCATTGACCTACTTATCATATCTCATCTACTTGAATAAAAAAAGAGCTGAAAAAATCTTTGCAAAAGAGTTGAGGGGCAAGAGAGAACTACCAAAGGTAGCTACAATGATTTATTAACTAATATTTCCCAACCTAGACTTATCTTGGGAAATATATTATCTTATCTTATCTTATTTCCATGGTAGACTACTTTCCCTACTTTTTTATTTCCATAATTTTGATAAGTTTGCAACAGGGACGAGGGTGAGAAAATCTGTTACCAGAAACAGCAACTAAGGGGTACTTTTCTGGAGGAAATCAAAACTATGCCAAAAACCCATTTCTGGCATCCATTTCCCATTTCAAGAGAGAAAACACATTTCTCCAGCATTTCTGCTAATAAGAACACTTTTCAATGGAAATGGACTGAGCTGTTCCCTTGTCCATTATGTGAGAAGGACTTTGCTTAACCTCGCAAAAGATTCGAGATTTGGTGTGTTTCACTCGAATCTTTACCTTCTATCACAATATGCAGACTTTCCTGTTGTACCCACTATAAATGAGAGATTGTGGTGGTTCTCAGGATGACGGTGATAACGAGCTGCCTTTGGTATTGCAGATAAATGCAGAAAAGATGTTAAAAGGCCACAGTGATTATACTAGAGCCTAATTCACGCGATTGTACTAGCATTCAATAACGTTGAACAATATAAGAAATAACAATATTAGATTTCTTGAGAAATAACAATCTACGGAAATCCATAAAATAAAACCTGCACAAGCATATAAAAGATATGGAAGAGGGAAAATCTTACCTCCGCCTGAGGTAAAAGACGCGAGTTGAAAACCACGGGCAAAACAACACACGGCATTTTCTCGTCAGTCCGCGAGGTTTTCCAAAAAGAAAGAGTATACAATATTCTTAAGTATTTATGAAGGAATGCACAACATTACTTCATCATTAAGGTAAAAATAGCTGAAAGAACCAGCTTACCTCTCTGTACATGAGCAAGTAAACCTTCAAGGGCTCGATATAATCTTCAAACCCTAGCGTGCTCATTGCCCAGAGCAAGTCGTCGCCGTTGATTGTTTTCCTCTTCTCTCGCTGGCATTTGTCACTGGCCCTGTCGCCTCCGGTCAAAGAACCAAACAAACAAACAAACACAGACAAAAAACAACATTGTCTTGTTCGAGAAACCCTAAGTAGAAGAAGCCCTAATTAAATGGAGACGAAAAGAAAGAAACGAAAAGGATACTCGCTGGTGATGAAGCTGATAAACTCCGAGACGCATTCCTGCACGGTTTCCTTGGCGTCTTTAGCGATCTTGCCGTTGGCCGGCAGCGCCTTCTTCATGATGCGGCTAATGTTGGCGATGGGCAGGAACCTGTCCTGCTCCCGCACGCTGGACTGGGGGCTCTGTTCCCCGGACCGGGGGCTTTCCTGGCTGCCCGGGCTGCTAGCTTCCGCCATGTGACCGGGGAACTGGGATACAACAAGAAAACCCTGCGAAAAGCAGCCATGGCCACCGGGGCCGGCGAGCTCAGTGGCGACAGTAAAAGAGCATTTCGTTTATGGAATTCAAATAATATCAAAAGAAAGATTTGCTTACCGCGCTTGGAAAGATGGAGAATGGAGGGATTTAAGGGCTTTCTTTGATAAGATCAGATCGGACGCTGGAGATGGAAGGAGGAGAGACGACGACGGAGATGAAGCCGTTGAGAGATCCTCTGTGTATCTTCACCGTTCGTTCGTTCGCTCAAATCCCCTTTTTTAATTTTTCGCTTTTGCCAATCACCTCCCTCCCTCGCTGCCTTCTTTATTTTATGGCCGCTCCCTTATCCCTTCCCCCGATTCTAGATTTTCTTAAATTATTTCTGCCGAATTTAAGTCCAATCCCAATCCCCTCCGCTGCCTTGCCTTTATTTAACGAAAGCGACTTCTGAAGACGTGTACGACCTGATCAAACATGTAGCCAAAATGCACCTTATTGTTGTATAGGCATTATGTTTTCAAATTTAATTGTCAATATAGTCGAGTCTTAATAGAGCTATGGTTGAGAGTATAGTCGAGTCTTAATAGAGCTATGGTTGTGAGAGCTAGGTTTCGTATTTTTTTCACTCGGGTTTAATCCTCAATGAAACATTTGGCTTGTTGTGATAAGGTTAAAAGGGTAGATGCCCATAGTAGTGGGATCTCATGGGTATGTATCCAGAGATCTTGACCCTTGCTCATAAGTTATTGGCATATATGGCTTGCGGGTTGTTGGATATAGTCTTGAGTTATACTGCCAGTTAGTCAATCTGATCTTTGGTAAACAATCAATTGCCAATGTCATTACTGTCCACAAAGATCAACATTGGTTTATTAGACCTTTACAAATAAAAATTTGTTTTCTATGGAATTATGTTGTTTTTAAAATCAAATAACTTGGTAATAAGATCATCGAACTCACTTTGATTTTCATGGGTTAGCAAATTATGAATCCTACACGAGTAACTTCTTCTTTCTATATATTAACAAAGCATAAAGCAATATTGAATGCATAATTGATTTCATGTTGGGTAGTTCTTATTCCCACATCAACCTCCTCTGATTAGGCCATCATTGGTCCCTAATTCCTTTCATGGTTTCTAGGGGCAATGCCCCTAACGGCCCCTTATTGTCGTCGATAGATGGCGTTGAGGGGCAGTGCCCCCAAAACCTTAATAGCAATTTGATACGAACAAAATTCACTCACACGAAGAATATCCAATATAAATAGGATAGTACACAGAAATCCATGTAGGATGATAATAATATAAATAATGAATATGATATGAGATTATTACAATGAGAATGAGGGCCCGTTTATATATCCTCACATGGGTGTCCTTTCATGAATAGACACATCACATTAATGTTAACCTGGCGAATTTGTAATCACCAATAGATAGTTGTTGGTTCTTAATTTCATATTTCTCATCGGAAAGACATGTGTCATTGTCAATTATATTTGGTTCTAAAACCATTAATTGGTTCGCCAGGTCAACATTAATGTAATTTTTCCTAGCATTCGAGCAAATAGCGACGTTGATATTCTTTCCTTGAATAATTCCATTAAATTTAATAAGGAATCTACATATTTTTTATAAGCATGAAAGAATCTTCCTTATTTTTCACCACAAAACCTCATTTATATAATTATATATTTGAAACTTGAAATGTACTAATAATATATATTATTTTTCTTCACCTTCCTTTATTACTTTTTTATTTAAACTCCTTTTAAATAAGCATTTAAATATTGAAAACCTTTAATGTGAAGTGTAACCCTTTTTCACTTTATCATGTTACCTTTCAATAATATTTTAATAGTACTTTATTAAATATTAAATACCTTTTTACTTGGAAATGGGTTATTTTATAATCTTTTTTATAGTGGTTTTTTGTGAATAATTTTTTTGTACTAGGAGAATTTTCAATTCGCGATTCTGTACTCGCGTGATACTGGATCAATTCTCATATGTTACTTCTATAAGAACATCTATAACCTCCAAGAACAGCTTTTTGTGAACTTTAATCTTCCTTTAATATTAATATTTTGAATAATATAAAACCCTTTCCTTTATACTTTTATAACTTTATAAAAACCTTCACACTTTTTCAATTAACCTTCCATAAACTTTTCTTATTCTTATGTTATAGCAACTAAAGAAATATATATATAATATAATATAATAATTCATGGATTTATGAATTATTATTATTATTATATATATATTACTTATCTTAAAAAAATTAAGATACTTAAAAAAAATTTACTTTTTCTCTTTTATTTTAAAAACTTTAAATATTCTTAAATATCTTTAATTACTTAATAATAAATCACTATTTTACACTTTGTGGTGACTTTTATAAAAAAACATTATTCTTTTTTAAAAATCCAACTAAAATATATTTTCTCTTAATAATAATTTATTTTTTTTTAAAGAAAATATTAATATTGTCTCTTTTAGTGGGCCCTTTTAATACACTTAGTAACTTTTTTTTTTTAAATGAATGATGACGAATTGAGGTTTCTTTTGGTATTCCCTTTTTTACTTATTTAACTTATAAACTTCACTTTTACTCCTTGTAAAGTTATGGAGATGCATCTTTTATTCCTCCTAACTTCTTTACCCCTCCTAACTTCTTAGTAATTGTTGGTCAACTAACTATTAATGGTAGGATTTCAGCTTTGTATTTAATAGTTTGACTTTATAATTTTCTTATGTAACTTTTATATTGAAACACTTTGATTTTATTTTATTTTCCCTTTTATTCATAAACTAAGTACTTATTTTTAATTTCTAGTGGAACATCTTCAACAGGATTTTGAATTTTTATATGGTCAAAGGCTTGAGTTGGTCAAAGACCCTGACTTCACAGAAACTCCAATAATGAGCGGAATGCCCAACAAGGGACTCTGGTACCAAATGACACGAACAAAGTTCCATCACACTAAGAATATCTAATATAAATAGGATAGTACACAGAAATCCATATAGGATAATAATAATATAAATAATGAATATGATATGAGATTATTACAATGACAATGAGAGCTCGTTTATATATCCTCACATGGGTGCCCTTTCATGAATAGACACATCCTTTAGATAAGACGTGACTTTTTATTTATGATATGGTTAATTATTAGATTTAATTATTATTTATTATATCTATTCTATATATATAGTGTTCATAACACAACTATTATGCACGCACACTCAACAACTCACACAGACATTGGGAATGTCAACCGTCATCGAGGTCATCATGGAAGCGTGACCAACTCTACATACCAATACATACGCACCAATAGTAGCACTTAGTGTGCCAAGAAAATAAACAATGACCCATTGACACTTATATATCCAAAATGCCTTTAACAACTTAAACTCAATCTTGTCAAATGAGTTTGTATGTATACTATCTATGATACGAAGCAAACTATACAACATAAAATAAGTATTCATTTTTTCTTCATCTCACTCTCTATCATAGAGTAATGTGCAGAACGTTTACATAGTGATTTAAATACTTGTACATTCTAATTTTTTTATGTCCATCTTATTCATTTGTGGGACCTCCTATGGGTATGCATAAGAAGATCTCGACCCTTGCTAAGTCATAAGTTATTGGTATATCTCGCTTGCAGTTGTCTTCAGTTATACAGGCAGTTAGTCAGTTTGATCTTCGACCTAGCCCAAGTCACTCTAACGAGTTACTTATTTCCAGTGCTTAAAAAAAACTTTAATTTCCAATGTTGTTACTGTCCACAAAACTCAACATTAGTTTATTAGACCTTTACAATAAAAGTTTGTTTTTTATAGAATTATTTTGTTTTTTAAATCAAATAGCTTGGTAATAATATCGTCGAACTCACTTTGATTTTCATGGGTTAGCACATTATGAATCATACATGAGTAACTTATTATGTCTATATATTAACAAAACATAAAGTGGTATTCAATGCACAATCGCTTTCGTGTTGGGTAGTTCTTATTCCCACATCGACCTCCTCTAATTAGACTACCCTTGGTCCCTAATTCCTTTCATGGTTTTTGGCTCCTTATTGTCGTCAACGGGTGGCATTGAGAGATGGTGCCCCAAAACCTTAATAGCAATTATTGTGCATGTACACTCAACAACTCTCACACACATTAGGAGTGCCAACCATCATCGAGGCAATTATGGAAGCCCTGCCAACCCTATGCACCAATAGTAGCATGTAGTGTGCCAAGAAGATAAATAGTGACCCATTGGTAGTTATATATCCAAAATGCCTTTAATTACTAAAACTCATTCTTGTCATCGAAATGAGTTCCTATGTAGACTATATATGATACAAAAGAAACTATACAACATAAAATAGCTATTCATTTTTCTTCATCTCACTCTCTATCACAAAGCAATGTACGAAACATTTACATAGTGATATAAATACTAATACGTTCTAAATTTTTTGTGTCCATCTTATTCATTAATTTTCTTTGTTTTATTTAATGATTCCTTACCCATAACTTAATCAATCTTATATATTTAAGTTGTCTTGAGGTTCACACCCAATGATTAAATCACTTTGGAGCTCTCAACTCTCATACTCGTTTAACTTGATTCTTGATCAACTCTCTACTCAACTCAACCGTTGGACTTTCTTGATGTATGTTATATTTGTTTGTTTCCATGACTTTTTACATTGAAATTCTTTAATTATAATGTAGCCTCCTCATCTTCCTAAATATTTGTTATCTTCCACCCCTAACTATTTAATGTACATTATTTCAAATTCATAACCTTAATATACATTCACATGGTTTCTTTTTACACCAATCAATGCACTCACTTGAGTTGTTTTACATGTGATGTTTCTCAACTACCTTGTATGGACTTCAATGCTCTTTGATCTTCAATGCATTCATTATGCATAGCAACATCCATACACACCATCATCTATGGTTGCAGACTTTCTTCTTAAATGCGTGTTGTCCATTCTCCTCCAACTGTGATTTATACCATTTTTGTGCATACAAGCTCTACCACATTCACATTATTTCCACTTGACTTTAACTCACTCATACTTCCTTTATATGTAGATATGCCCCTATGAAGTTCACATTATTTGGCATGGACTTTCAGTCATACTCACTTTATATATAGATCCATCCCCTTGAAGGCACTGTATATTTAGATTTTTGTATTCAATTTTAAGCTAGTGAAGCTCAAAACTCATACATAGCTTCATATTAAACATCTACATTTTATTATAATTTCCAAATTCTATTTTAATATTTTTTAATTATTACAGTTTATTCACTTCCATTTTGCTCATTTTACCTACGCCTCCTTGATGGGAAAGATAAAAGGATAAAGGTTTATTAATTTTCTTATTTTTGTTTTAAAAAATATGAACATTGTTTATGTGTGAGTCAATTCATCATACATTAATAATTTCAACATCATTATCATTGCATTCTGTATAACAAAATTTAATCATACTTTTAATAATAAAGAATATTTTACCATTACCTAACTTCATATTATTAAACATCTACATTCTTATTATAACTTGGAAGCTCTGCTTCAATATTTTTGTATCGTTATAGTTTATTCACTTTCTATTTTGTTCGTATAACCAAATTACCCTCCCTTAATGGGCGAGATGGAGGGGTAAAGGTCATTAATTTCCTAATTTATGTCCCGAAAAACATGAATGTTGCTTACACACAAGCCAACTTATTGTAGATTAATAATTTTAGTGTCGTTGTCATTGTGTATTTATTTTCCCATATTTTTTAATACCTTCACACAGTGATGGAGTGTTTAAAATAAAATAAAAAAGATGATATAATCTGTAACATATTCAAAACTTAATATATTTTCATAATCCTTTCAAAAACATATTATTTTATTAAAATTTAATATATTTTTATAATCCTTTCAAAACATATTATTTTATTAAAATTTAATATATTTTCATAATCTTTCCAAAACATATTATTTTATTAAATAAAATTAAAAATATGATGAATATTCATAGAGTGTTTAAAATAAATAAAAAATGATATAATTTTTAACATATTCAAAACTTAATATATTTTCATAATCCTTCCAAAACATATTATTTTATTAAATAAAATTTAAAATAACAATAAAAACAAAGAATTATCAATATCCACCAAACTCGTACAACACCTTTGTATAACCTAAAAACACTCCATAGTAATAATCAAACTTGTAACAATGTTGGTGCATATCATGAACATAATGTAACCTTGCTTCATTGTAATGGCACAATGAAACTCGAAAATAAATTCTATCTTATGTTCTTTATAAATTTTGTTATTCTTTTTAAATACTTATATAAATTATTTTTTCTTAAAATTAATTTTAAATCATTTTTTAATAAAAATTAAAAAATATATATTGAAAAATAAAACTTTAACCATATATCTTAAATTTAAAAAAATGTAAATTCATTGACTTCAAACAAAATAAGTTAATGTATTTGGGTCAATGCATTTCATGTTTATAAATAATTACACTTTTCACAATGTTAATCTAGTACTTGGTTAACTAGAAAGTGAATGTATTAATGTGTATTTTTGTCTTGAAATTGTATATATTACAATTTTTTAAGTAAAAGCTAACTTACAAAATGTGAATTCATTAACTTCAAACAACAAAATAAGTTAATGTATTTCATGGTTATAATTGACTACACTTTTCATAGTGCTAATCTAAGTACTTGGATAATTAGAAAATGCATGTATTAATGTGCATTATTGTCTAGAAATTGTATATATTACATTTGGGTTAATGTATTTCATGTTTATAATTGACTACACTTTTCACAGTGTTAATCTAATTACTTGGTTAATTAGAAAGTCCATGTATTAATGTGTACTTTTTGTCTAGGAATTGTATATATTACATTTTTCACCTAAAAATCCAAACAAAATTATATAACCACTTGTTTCCCAATCCCAACTTAAAGTTAATGTATTTCAAGCTTATAATTAATACATTACTCTTCACAAATGTAGTTAGTATTTTTGTTGATTAGAAAGTCCATGTATTATTGTGTATCCTTGTCTAGAAAGTACAGTCATTTTATGGGCTGGCCGGTGTTATGAAAGAAGATGTAAAAAATTTTTATATCCTAATATAATTTTGAGCTAATTTTTTATTGGAAAAAAAGTACATATATTAGTGTATATTCTTGGCTAAAAGTTAATGTATTTCAAGCTTATAATTGAATACGTCACTCTTCACAAATGTAGTCAGTACTCTTGTTGATTAGAAAGTTCATGTATTATTGTGTACTCTTGTCTAAAAAGTGTATATAATATTGTGTATTCTTGGTTATATTAGTGTGTATTTTTCCATTAAAATTAAAATATATGAAAAAAAATAAAATTCATATATATAAAATATGTAATTTACAATTAAAATGTTATTATTTTTAACTTGGTAAAATTTGAAGGTAGTTAGTCATGGAACACTTTGACATATGAGTATAACTTATGTCAATGTGTAATGTATTCATGAAGCATATATATGTAGAAATATAACTTATGTCAATGTGTAATTCATACTCTATTGAGATGTTGAGGCCTTGTCATGCTTTGATGGTGGGAGGAAGTGCCACGTCGCCATATTAAAACCAACAACAACTCGTGTGTTTTATCCAAGCAATGTCGTATTTTTATTAGGCTTGGTTTTAATGATGGAAAGCAACACCATATTCAAAACCTGGGCACACCCAATAGTTTATCTTAGGCTTGTCATTTTTTCTTAATGGGCTTGGTTTTAACGATGAGAAAGGAAGAGTTTCTTACTATTAATCAAGATTTTTATTTCATAGGATTCTTGACACCTTATTGTAGTCACGGGGTCACTTAGAGGTAAGGGTCAAACTTATGGAGATGCATGGCACGCACCTTGTCAAACTTGGTGTTGCCTTGCCCCCTCTCAATGGCAGAATGAAGATTCACATGATGATATTAAGAACTCAATCCTACCCTACGTTCTCTTAAAGTTTCATATATAGAATGCTCCCTAGACCCTTATTGACATTAGCAGGTGGGGTTGAGAGGACGATCCCCAAAACCTTGACAAAAGTTGGTGTACATGCACACTCAGAAACATACATAGTCATTGGACATGCCAACCGTTATCGAGGCTTTTATAGAAACCCAACCGATTATGCATGCCAACAACAACACGTAGTGTGCCAAGAGGATGAACAATGACCTACCGACAACGATAAATCTAAATCACCCTTAGCAACTAAACGCAATCTTGACATTGAAATGAGTTCCTATGTGTATTATGTATGAAGTGAAGCAAAATACACAACATAAAATAGTTATTCATATTTTCTTTATCTTGCTCTCTATCATAAATCATTGTATGAATCATTTACATAGTAATATAAACACTACTACATTCTAATTTTCTTTGTGTTCATCGTATTCATTATTTGCCTTCATTTTTTTCATGCCTTCGCACCCATAACTTAATCGGTCCAATATATGTAAGTTGTCACTAGGCTCACACCCTATAATCAAATCACTTTGGACCTCTCAACTCTCTTACTCACTTAACTTGGTTTTCAATCAACTCCCCACTCAACTCAACGTTAGACTTGGCTCCATTTGGCTCAACACTTTCTTAGTGTCTGTTCTATTTATTTGTTCTCATAACTCTTCACATTTTAGCTCTTTAATTCCATAGTGGCCTCTTCACCTTCCTCGATGTATGTTCGTCTTCCACCCCTAACTATTATCATCTATTATTTCATGTGCATCACTTTAATATCCATCCACATGGTTTATTTTTACACCAATGTTTGCGCTCACTTGAGTTGTTTCACTCATAATGTTCCTTCACACTCGCTTGAGCTATCTCACATGTAATGTTGTAATGTTCCTTAACCCCCTTCTGCACAATTCAACACACTTTGATCTTCAATGCACTCCTTATGCTTGGCAAACATCCATGCAGTCCATCATTTGTGCTTGCATAGTTTCTCTTATGAATCAAAATTGTGCACTAAGTCCACTCTCATTTGATTATGAATTACACCAAATTGTTTTTGTGTGTACAAACTCTACCATGTTCACATTATTTCCCCTCGACTTTCAATCATGCTTCCTTAATATCTATATCCACCCCTTGCAAGGCATTACATATTTAGGTTTATTTGTTTTTATTTTATTTTAAGTTGGTGAACCTCAAGACTCATCCATAACTTCATGTTTATTAAACATCCACATTCTTATTCTCACTTGGAAGCTATACTATAGTAATTTTTAATTTTTTTACTATCATAGTTAACTCACTTACCATTTCACTCATATAACCAAAGCCACTCTCTAAGGCACCTCCCGCTTAATGGGCGAAATGGAGAGATAAAGGTCCATTACTTCTCTTATTCACCTTGAAAAACATGAACCTTGCTTATACAAGAGTCAATTCATTATGTATCAATAGTCTCAACATCATTGCCACTGTGTATAGGAGAAGTATGACAAAATTCAAGCATATTTTTAATGATAAAAAATATCTCACCATTGCCTAATAGATTTAAAACTAACCATGAAGATGATGTAACTTTACCTTGTCTTAATGGCACAATGAAGTCCATATCGTCGCCTTAAAAAGTTAATTCATCTCATATTCATTTTTCATTATTGCCATTTTATTCAAATATCTACATAAATCCTTTCTTCCTAATTCAAGTGTAAATGAAAACTGAGTTATTAAGAAGATTTTCAATAAAAATTTTAAAAACTACATAATTCCTTAATTTATTAAAATGCAAATAAAAATGAATAATATATATATATATATATATAATTTTGAATATCTACATAAATCCTTTCCACCTGATTCGAATACAAATGAAAACTAAGATTCTAAAAAGATTTTCTATGTAATTTTGAAATTCCACATAAATCTTAATTCACATGCAAATGAAAATTAAGTACAAGTCCTTAGTTAATTCAAATGCAAATAAAAAAATTGGGTACAAGAGAAGATTTTCTAAAGATTTTGTTCAAAATAAAGCTGAGAAACGTACCACCAAAGGGGAACCTTAACTATGTACATTGAACATACAACAAAACTATGTACCTTGAACATAGAACAAGAGGAACCTTAACCATGTACCTTGAACATACAAAATATGCATTCCTTACCTTAACTATGTACCTTGAACATACAAAATAAACATTCATTATTTTTAACCTCGTACTAAGATCCCAAGTAGAGATGTGCATCCACTTGTCCACAACCAACTCAAAGTTGATGGATTCCATGTTTTTAATTGAGTACATTCCTCCTCCATTCCTAGTCGAGTACTCTACTTGATTAGAAAGTGCATGTATTATTGTGTACTCTTGTCTTGGAAAGTGCATATATTAATGTGTATTCTTAGCTTCTACCTTCATTGCAAAAATATGTGTATTGTGGCTTCTACCTTCATTGAAATTCACGACTAAAAGGATTTGTGGCCTAGCTACCTATTTTATACTAACTAAACCGAATGCCTAACTTGTGATAAAGATAAAATTAAAATACTAACTTGTGCTAAGGAAAAATGTGAAAGCAATTTCAATGATAAAGAGGAAAACACATTTTCCCAAAAGTTAGTTTACAATGATAGGAAATAACAATGGGAATGAAGACTTTCACGTGGTGGACAAAGGTTTTGTTGTAATGACTTTCATGTATTCATGAAGCACTTGGACATAGGAGTAGAACTTATGTCAATGTACATTGTATTTATAAAGTACCATATGTAATAAGAGTAGAATTTATGCCAAAGTGTCACCTATTCTCTATCAAGAATTTATGCAAATCATAGTAGGATTCAAAAACATGTTTGGGATATCACTGATGAAAATGAGTATACACACTTAGATTAAGGAGCTATAAAGGAGAAAGTTGTTCTATATTTCAAAAAAAAATTCAATGTTCTGATTATCTCGTTCACTATTGAACAAGTCAAGGTCACTGGTTTATACCCCCGGATGATTAATGGTGAAGAATCTTGTTCTTTGTATAGACCAGTAACTATGGAGGAATTAAAGGCCGTATTATCTCTTTTCAAAAAAGATAAAAGTCCAGTGCTTGATGGTTGGACTATCGAATTTTTCACTTACTTTTTTGATTTAGTAGGGTAAGATCTCCTTGAGATGGTTGAGGAGTCGAGATTGAGAGGTTCTATTGTTGGGAGCCTAAATTCAACTTTCCTGACCCTTATACCAAAAGCAAACACACCAGTTACTTTTGAAGATTTTTGCCCTATCACACTGTGCAACCTTTGCTATAAAATAATCTAAAAAATCATCGTGAATCGAATAAAACCAATCATGTCTATATCACTTTCTACAGAACAGTTGGGTTTTTTGCGAGGGAGGCGAATTCAAGATGCTCTAGGAACAACACATGAGAGCCTTCATAGCATAAAAAGAAAGAAATTAAAGTCACTTGTTTTGAAATTGGATCTATCTGCGGAAAGCATATGATTGCATTGATTGGGATTTTTTAAGGATGACTTTATTACAAGTGGGTTTCAGTCTCCAGATGACAAAGTGGATTATGAGTTGTGTAAATTCCTCTTCTTATGCAGTTTTACTTAATGGCGAGGCTACTGTTTTTTCAGAGGCGGCAGAGGACTGCGCCAAGGTTGTCCATTATCTCCATTATTATTTATCTTGGTTATGGAAGGCCCCAGCCTTTTATTAAAAGAAAGCAAAGGGGAAGGCAATTTAACAGGTATAAAAGTGTCCAAAATGATAAAAAAATATCCATTTATTATTTGTGGACGATGTTCTAATTATGACAAAGGCTACATTAAAAGAATGGCTGGAAATTGTCAAAATAATTAAGTTATTCTGTAAAGATTCGGGACTCCAGG
This sequence comes from Picea mariana, assembly GCA_032191745.1. NCBI lineage: Eukaryota > Viridiplantae > Streptophyta > Pinopsida > Pinales > Pinaceae > Picea > Picea mariana. The sequence goes on from JASDQU010371680.1 coordinate 58,707, forward strand.
TTAATGATTCAAAAACAACAGTGCATTTTGAGGGTTTATCTGATGTTGACCTTATCCCTTTCAAGTTCGTTCTTCCTTATACTTGTACTAATCTTTCTGTCGGTTTCAAATATCTTGGATACTTTATAAAGACTGGGGTGTATAGGGTGGATGACTGAAATTGGCTAGTGACCAAAATGGAAAAAAAGATTGGCTTATGGTGCAACAGGTGGTTATCCTTAGGTGGAAGATACATTTTATTAAAGTCGGTTTTGGAGAGTCAGTCGGTATATTGGATGTTTATGGAGACCATCCCTCGCTCTGTATTGAACAAGATTCGAAAACTTATGTTCAATTTCCTTTGGAGTGGTCACAGAGAAACACAACAAGTTCATCTTTGCAGGTGGGATCTTCTTTCCAGACCAAAGAAGTGTGGTGGTTGGGGGTTTCACAAATTATTTCTTTTCAACACTGCCTTGACGGTAAACACTCTTTGGCGTGTGCTGACTCGGGAAGGTATATGGCACAATGTAATAATGGATAAATATATGCCCAATACAACGGTTACCAATTGGTTTAGAGTGGCCTCCTACAAACATACATCTGTGTCAAGGATTTGGAATAGTCTTATAAAATCAGTCCATGTGATTACCCACTGGCTTAGTTGGTTACCAAGTTTAGGGCACCTTATATCCATTGGTAGAGATCGGATTTAGGACTGTGTGACAACTCCTTTCTCTCATACGTGCTTATCACACTTTTAAGACAATAAAGAATCAAAGTTCTTTCTCAAGCAAAAGGTTCACATGACCACTTTACTTATTCTGAAAACTGGATATGTAGCGAGGAGTTGGGTATTACAGGTAACCTGGCAATTGAATTGGACTGTTATTGTAGAGCGCTTATAGGTGTCGGTGTCTCGATCCAGGGTTCAACTGATACTTTGTTATGAACCGGGTGCGCTTCTTCATTGACCATATTGGTTAAAAATATTTATTCAGCTCTTATATCTACTCAAAGATATTCGACCTGTGGTGGCTGGCGGTTAAATATTTGGAAATGGGACCTACAACTTAAGATCAAATTATTCATTTGGATGGCAGCTGAAAACAATAATTTATCCTGGGATATTCTTCAAAAAAAGGATGGGAGGGCCCTAGTCTTTGCTTTTTATGCAAACAAAGCACTGAAGATAATAGCCATCTTTTCATTCATTGTACTTTCACCAAGTTAGTCTGGGGCAGATTATATTCAATTCTGAAGCTAAAAAAAACTTGAGAAGGGTCTTCACTTTCTGAGTGTTTTTTCTCATGGACAAAGGACAAATCAATTTCTCCAACTATTGTTGCCCTTACATGTTGGTATATTTGGTTAGAGAGAAATAAAGTTATTTTTGAAGATGCATCTCCCTTAGTACTTTCAGTAGTCTACAAGACTCTCAGATCTCACAACAGGCTTCCTTCATCTCAAAAATATATCCCATTAAGAACTTGCTCGATTACACATCAAGTTGGCACCACTATTGCATGTTTTGATGGGGCTGCACTTTCAGGTGGCAAGCAGTGTGGAGCTGGTAGTGTTACCAAATCATCATATGCAACTATATATAGATGGTATTTCAATTGTGGGGAAGGAACCAATACTAAAGCAGAACTTTTGGGAGTCTGGGCTACTCTCGAACTTGCTAATCTTTTGTCTCTTAAAAAATTACAGGTATTGGGGGACTCAAAGGTAGTCATTGAATGGCTAAACAATAGAGGAAGACTATAGGCTATTGCCATTGAAGAATGGAAGCCCCAAACAATGGATTTAATCAAAAAATTTCAAGAAATTAGCTTTCATCATATATTTAGGGAATTTAACAAGGAGGCATACCAATTATCAAAACAAGCACTCTTTGAACCGGAAGGCAGATTATCATATTTCAAGTGTGAGAATGGGGTTGCAAGAGCTCTAACACATCTCAACCCTTTCTGATTCTTCCCTATAGTCGTTTCTGAATAGGCCTACTATCTTTTCTGGACTCGTCATATGAAATGGCTTTGTTTTTAGTAGATGAAACTTTTTTTACTTCTATTTTGTTTATTTGATATCTCAAAGAAGCATATATCCTTGGAGGTTTGTAAGGAAGCTATATTTTGGATAGTCTTTCATGGTTGTTATTTCCTAGGCTGACATGCTTGATCGAATCTTTGTATTGAACTTGAAGATGTAAAAAAAAATTATACACTAATATAATTTTGAGCGAATTTTCTATTGGAAAAAAAGATGGTGAGGGCTTGGCATGCTTTGGTGGGATCAAATATCACATCAGAATATTAAAAACCAAAACCTACCCATACTCTATCAAGATGGTAAGGCCTTATCATGCTTTGATGGTGGTATCGAGTATCACATCACAATATTAAAGCCAAAACCTACCCATGTGTTTTATCCAAGGATTTCCATACTTTATTATTAGGCTGGTGTCTAATGATGGAGACCAAACACTATATTAAGGACCCAAGCCTACTCAATAGTTTATGAAAGGCTTGTCGTTTTATGTCCTTGTGGGAACATATAATGATAGTTGATTCTTATCATGCTAGTTCATATTGTGTTTTTTTTTTTGTTAGTTTATACCGTGTCTATTTTTTTGTTTTTTCATAGTTTTTGGCTTGATTTCACTAATGGGATGTCAACCAAAGGGTTGCATCCACTACATGTCCATTGGTGACACCCATCATCTGCAAGTGCGTTGGTTGGAGGCATTGATTTTGGCATTAATCGTTTGCCATAAGTGTCAATGGGGCTAGCTGGATGTGTTAATGTAGCCCAAACATATCTCCCATGTTGTTTCTTATGCATGTAGAACTATGTTTAGTGCTTCAAAGCTCGACTCTTTTTCTTGTTATTATTCTTGTGACAATGGCATGGGTTCGAATGTATGGAAGTGGAGTTGGAAGTCAAGAACTCCCAACAACTCCACACTTTATTTTCCTCTATGTTAGTAGGTTCATGGGTTTTATTGAATGTGTCAAAGTGGAGCTAAAAGTCTAGAATTCTTGGCATTTTTGTGCTTTGGTTTAGTTGAATTCACTGTGAATTCTCATCATTGAGAGTTGAAGTGGTTTGTATGGCGGTGAAGCTAGCAATGTCAAAGGCATAAAATCAAATGGAGGTGAAGCTAAATCGGTTGCAAAACTTCAAGGTGTGAGGTTGAAGGTTTTGCTTGACATGGTATTTAAAGCTTACTTTAGTTGAAACAAGTTCAGAGAATTTGGGTGCAAATACAAGGTAGGTTACGTGGATTGTTAACATGTTGCCCTTATTCAAGAGAAACACATTTTGGCACTTTAGTTTGGTTGAATTCACTACAAATTCTCTTCACTATGAGTTTAAATTATTTGAGGACGAAGCTCACATTGTCGAGAAGCATGTAATGAAATAGAGCTAAAGTGAGAGTGATGGTGAAACTTGAAAGTGTAAGGTTATATTCAATGTGATATTTAAAGCATGCTTAAAGCAAAGTAGGAGTTGTTGGTTATGGCGGAGTATATCTTTTATCAAACCTTACCTTTGAAGTGGGTTCAAAGAATTTGGGTGCAAATGTGAGGTGGGCTTCGATGTAGACTCTAGAGTTATTGGGTTTTGTTTGAGAAAACATTTGCATGTACATGAATTTGGTTGATTAGTTGAGTTTTTGTTACTAGAACCATCGAAGGGGGGAAATATGAGGTGTGTTTAGAGAATTTCAGTGGAAATTTAAGGTGGGCTCTATGTGGGTTTTTAACTTGTTGGGTGTCATCCTTGAAAACTTGAGCATGTACATGGTTGTGGTTGGTTAGTTATTGGAACTGTCAAAGGAGGGAGTTCAAAGGTTTTCTATTAGCTTAATTTCCTTTTTATTTGAGGTAGGTGACAATGATTTTTTCATGTTTGCGATGTTTTCCTTTAGTGCTTTCATTAAATGTTTGTCTTGAGTTTCCCAAATGCATGGTTTGGTTTCCCCGTTCTTTTAGTCAACTCCTATTATTAATTTTTCGAAGATTTAAATTTACAATTTTGTTGTGAAAAAAAATGGAGTTGTCTTTCAATAATTTCCAGTTTGCCAAAATATAGGTAGTATTGATAACTTACAACAATTAGATAGCTACCACAAATATGTCTAGCCAAAATCCTTAAGACTTTAGAAATTATGTTGCTAGTAGTCCTTTTATAACTTAAAAAATACGGCTTTTAGAACAATGTTAGGGTCCTACCCTAACCTCCCTACTTTAGGATACCTAGGAGTTAGTTAACTATTGTATGTCGCCATTCCCTTTGAATCAAGCCCATTGGATAGTGGTGGATAGCTATTTAATGTAAAAAGGGTTCAATTTATAAGGCCCAATAGGTAGTTGGTATCCATTAGTGACGGGACCACTAGTAGTTAGGATTTTTTCTACTAAAAAGTTATTTAAAGAGATAGGAGGCTATTGAATGTTTGTCTTGTGTTGTTGTATTTGGAACTCTGCACGATGAAAGGTCACCCACTTGTAATTCCCCCCAACTTAAACAAGGAACATTACTTGTGAAATACACTTAAAAATAAATTTGTTATGCTAACTAATCTTGTAGCTTACCAACTACAGGAATACACGCAAATTTAACCATTTTTATATCATCAATTTAAATGCAACTACAACATGTTGAAATAAATATGAATGTAACTAATTAACTTCATATAGCATCATATAAAACCATCCTCATATATAGAGTTAATGCACAATAGTTAAAACATAATGCCACATAGAAAAAAGATAAAACACTTATCTTTATGAATAGTTGTGCAACCAACTACTTGGGATGGATGTTCCACCCAAACATAGACTTGTTGTTCTAGATTTCAATAGGACGTCACCACTGATTTGGGGCTAGGAATCCACAAAAGAGGGTGTCTCTCACTGTCCACACACAACTTAGAAAATCCCACAATCCACTGACATTCTCCTCCAACTATCTTAATTTTCCTCTAGCTCTCTTCCTCTCGACCTGTTCAACCCAAGAAATGTACCCCTTCACTTCTCTTAGTTCATCAGGTGTCCCATTCGTTTATCAAGGTCTCTCTTACATGGGTAACCAAGAATCTCATTACTGGGAAACTCAGGGGAACTCACTACTAGGAAAACTACCATGAAACAAAACAACAACAAGGTTGTTGCTCCAATGCAACTCACACACAAGAGTTCACTCTTCAGGCCTGACAACCTAGTTCTTCTACAATCCTAACACCTTATACATGTCCACCATTGTTTTCTTCAAGTTCCAACACTCTACTATGATCCCTTGTTGTCCCCAAAACTACATGTAAAAATTGCCCTCCTTTTCCATATGAATTTCCTTTCCCCCTTTGCAAGTTGACTATGACACTCCCCAATGTTGATTGTACTCAACCCCCATGCTCTCCTAACTATGGGATGTGACTTTTCAATCCAACCGTCTTACATGTGTTTAATGATTGACTTTGGAAACACTCAATAAGAAATTAGAAGGTTCATACACTAACAATAAATTTTAGGAAGGGGGTTTGAATAAATATACATGGGTAATTCTCCCCTTGGACCCCTCTCTTAGAAATTCTCTTAAACCCTCCCCTCTCTCATGGATTACTCAACCTCTATCTCTATCCATGCCCCCCCAACAACTGGCATCACATTTTACTAATTAAATTTAGATATACAATTCGCATATTACATCACTTGGCCACAACCAGGTATCATATCTACATTGTGCATTGATTAAACTGGGGATTATAGCGGTGACATTACATTTCCCCTCCCTTACAATTGTGCACTGTCCTTGGTGCACAACACTATGTCGATATACATGCACAAAATTTACATCGCAATACTTAGAAAAATAAAATTATGCAATTTCACAACTCCAACAACAATTCCAACCAACATCTTGTATTCCTCTCAACCTGTTGACCCAAGGAATGTACCCCCTTCACTATTCTCAGTCCATCGGGTTGTACCATTCTTTTATCAGGGCTCCTAGCACAAGTTGGATAGGAAAACTCTGATATGTGGTTCCAGAACTCTAGTTGCCCACAATGGAGTCTTGCATTCTTGTATTTTGTTTTCTTCAAAATTGACAAAAAAATTGTGGGTACTCCTCCCACATGGTTTCCTTGTGGTCCCATGTAGTGTCTTCAGGATTGTAGCAGGTCCATTAGACCTTTACCAGGTTGATAGATTTGTTTTTGAACACTTTAAGTTTCCATTCCATGATGTGCACTAGATCTACCCAGAAGTCTCCTTCATGTTCCACCTGGATCACGGACCAGTCAATTATGTGGTTAGGGTCAGACATATATTTCTTTAATAAGGACACATTAAATACATTATGAACTCTCATGGATGGAGGAAATGCTAGCATGTATGCAATTGGGCTTGTCTTTTCCAGAACTTCAAAAGGCCCACAATATCTTGCGGCCAACTTTGGGCAACTTCCTAATCTCAACAAGCTTCTTTTTGCCTTCACTTTCAAGAACACATGTTCGCCCACTTTAAAATATATGGAAGTCTTGTTCTTATCTGCATAACTCTTTTTCCTATCCCGGGCAGATTTTAAATTCTACATGATCTTTATCATCTACTCTTCCATTTCTTTCAGCAAATGTGGTCCAATAACAACTCTCTTTGTTGGGTTATCCTAGTGCATTGGTGTGTTACACTTCATGTGTTATGACCCAAGGGGAGCATATATGGGGCTAAATGTATATGATATGACCCCAATGGGGGAGCATATATGGGCCTAAATGTACATGTAATGTGTAAAAATATATGTAATAAGGTTGGCCTAATGGTAAAGGGGACTCATGTGAAAGTGTGA
>JASDQU010371681.1:12637-24562 GCA_032191745.1 Picea mariana
TTGCCTCAAGCTTTGTTCTATTTTCTTTATCAATATGGACAAATGCTTCACAACCAAAAGTCTTCAAAAAAGAATAGTTTACCCTTTTACATGTCCATGCCTCCTATGGATTTCTACCATCCAAACAACTTGAAGGTCCTATGTTTATTAAGTAAACAGCAGTATCTACAACATCTACCCAGAACTATAAGGGAATACCATCACGCAATCGCATACTCCTTGCATGCTCCATGATTGTCATGTTCATCCTTTCTGACACACCATTTTCTTGTGGTGTTCCTGAAACTGTCTTCTCTCTACAAATCCCATGGTATGTGTTAGTCTCTAATTTTGTCTTGGTTTAGTGATAAACCCTTGTCTTAAACCCTCCTTACCCATTCTTCATTTTCTGTTTTCAGTCGATTTCAATTTTTCGATTTTGGTATTTTGTGGTTTGCATTATAGTCTTTGATAATTTATTTAAGTTTGATTTTGAAAACACATTGTTAAAATTGAGGTGTCCCCTTATATGCCGTTTGAATTTCAAATTTTCAAGTTTTTCTAAGTTGTTAAATGCGCTACGGGAATAAGCCTATTCCTGTAGCGCCAAATAATCATGCCATGATATGTGCCTGCCATCCTGATTTCGTTATGATGTCATGAATCATGGATTGAGAGTTCGTATGCATCCACAAAATCTTGGCAATCATTTCCAAATCCGACGGTTTCAGAATCTAATTGTTGTGTATGCGCGCAAGACTCATTTCAAATTACCCGTTGCTTGATGATCATTATCTATTACCTGTTCGAGTTGGCTTATTTCAGGCTTGCAGTGAGAAATGCAGATATCTATTCAAAACAACTGTATTCACTAACAATTGCAGGTGGCGGATTTGGAACCCGAGGACGACAGTTGTAGAATTGTGTTTCATGGTGCCAAAGAGGAGTGGACAAGTTGCCAGAATAGAACCAGAGGGTGCCGAACTTCTTGAAGCCTATCCTTAGATGGCTCAAAGGTTCAGAGACGCTAGGTGGTTTGAGTTTATCACCACTTTTCAGGGTTACGATGAGCAGGTTTCCATGGAGTTCGCTCTGAATTTTGATGGTCACGAGGTCGAAATCGGAAAGATGTTGATGCTAGTGACAGAGCAGACTATCGCAAAGGCTTGCAGGCTCGTGGTTGGAGGGGAAAGATAGTGGAAGAAAGAGTATGTGTTTACTGAATTTGTAAATCAATTCCTCCTTCCAGATAAGTAGAATCCAGATTGGAGAAGGGGAATACCTTGCAGCTAGGTTCGACCCGAATGGCACACTGCTCTGGTCGTGATTCATAGGTACATCACCTACGAAGGAAGGTTTTCATTGGTCTATATCTACCATATCAGAATACTAATGCACTTAAATGGTGATTACCCTTTAAATCTCCCTTATTTTCTGCTTAAAAGCTTGGCAAAGATGTCCAAGAAAGTGCAGTCACTTTCTACCAATGCTAAAAGCATTCTATTCCATCAAGTTCTTATTAAAACCCTAGTCATCTCTACTTTGAATGAATTACAGAAGCCTTGGAGCTAGCTCACGCAATCCTTAAACCCTATCACTCAGCCCAATAAGTAGAAGAAAGGCAGAGGAAGGAAGACCATCACACAGAGCCGAGATATTTCTGATGAAAACCCTGTGAAAGATGAGTCTTCTGATATCAAGGTGACTAGGAGGAGCAGAAGTAAAAGACCTAGATGGGAGCCCAAAATTGAAATGTTTCCTAAGGAAGATGTTAAAGGGGAAACAGATTCAGATAATGATCTTGCTGCTCAAACTATAGTCAAGCCTGAAATGCCATCAACCAACAAAAGAAGTGCTGCAACCAAAGGGAAAAAGGTTAAAGGTGTGTGTGTATCACAGAAACCTCGAATAAATTCAACTAGGGTGACCAACAAGTATAGGTTGAAGTCAAAGGCAATGTTCAATCCTTCAATTAAAGAAGAAAACACCATAATCATAGAAGATGATTCTGAGAACGATGAAGCAAGTACCAGGAAAAGGGCAAAAAGGACCCCATTGCCCAAGAAATTTGTCAGCAAGGGAAAAAGAATACTTACACCACCTACAGGCCCTGTAACGAGAGCTTCAACTAGATTAGCAAAAGCTAAAGGGATGGCTAAAGGCATCAACGAATTCCCTGAAGAAAAACAGGATTATTTCGAAGACTCAGATCACTTACCAGATGTACCTGGAGCTTTAGATTCATCAAGTTCCAAGGAAGAACATAGCTCAGAATTAGTCTCAAAGTACCAGGTTAAAGCCAAGGAACCTAGTGTTGCCTTAAACCTGAATGAAACTGCACCTTCTGAAGAATGCTCAAGATTCAAAGTTAAGATTAGAACTGATAAGGAAAATATCAAGGAATTTCATAAAACGATAAAACAATTAAAGAAGGAGAAGGCGCAGATAGAACAGTGGAATGCTCGCCAGCAAGAAAGGATTCAAGGTCTTAAAAAGAAGAAGAAAGAGCAAAGGGAATTGCTTAAAGAACTCAAGGAGATTAATTTCAGACTCTACTGGCACAATGTTGTGCTAACCGCAAAGCTCAAGGAGAAAAACACCAAAGCCACTATTGTGATTTTATCCTAAAGGTAACATGGATATTTGTTACAATCATGTTTAAATGTTTTCCAGGAAATATGACAAAGCCTACTCGTTTTGGTCAATGAAATGCTAAGACTTTGATCTGTTTTACAGAATCAAACAAAATTCCTATTTTGTAGAGTCAAATGTAATGCTGGCAATATTTGCTATATCAAGTTGTTGAGCTATGATCTATTTTGGGGTAGTAGAAGCTCTTTTTGGGTGAAAAACCTTACGAGTTAGATACTTTTCAATTCTAGTCATTAAAGGTTGTACTAGATGATAGGATCTGGAAGTTTTATAGATAGTTTAAATAGACAGAAGAAAGACCATGTTAGGGTCGAAAAATTGGAGATCCAAAGAACCTTTTTGTGGAACTTATTGTAAAAGGCATTTATGTTCAATTGACACTTAATAGCAAAGGCATATGGATCGTTAGACCTTCTTTTTTCTACTCTGTTATTTCTTTATTCATGCTTGAATTTATTATTCAGATTGCAATGCATTTTGATTCTTGACTGTTAATTTTACAGTGAAAAATTTGTTGTAGAGTTAATTTTCAAGTTATGATATCAAGTTGATAGTCTTGTTTCTTTATGATATAATGAGACAAGAACTCTTGTGAAGTTGACAAATTGAAGACTTCATCTTCCTTTTTCTTAAATTGGTTTATTCCATCTATGTGTCTACCTATTATTCAGTCAATGGGATATGCTATGTTTTGATCTTGATTTTCATGTCATGTTGTAATCTTGACCCAATTTTCAACCACCCTACAAAAACCAAATCATAAAACCTTAAAAATACTTTGCAATAAACGAATGATGCCCTAGCTTGCCCTCTCATAGTCAAGTGCAACTTTAGGGACTAACATTTTTAGCGTCGTTGGCGGGGACGAAGAAACGAAGATATCTTCCCTGGGGAAACCACAAGTTTAGATTCAGATCTTGATGGATGAACAAGATTTTGGACATTATCTAAGACTGTGATTATTCACCTGGCGACTCCTCTGTGGTAATTCTAGCTCCTGAAAGAGAAGGTAAAGGACCTAAAACTCCTCTAAATCTTACATCATCTAATAAGAGACCAGTAACAAGGAAAAATCTAGATCCCGAGCCTATAGCAACAGTGCCAAATCCTGAAAAGATACTAAGAAAACCTAAAGTTCTTTCTAGTCAGTCTTCACTTTCAAAAGGGAAATTATCTTCAGAAAATTCTCAAGCAAAATCTTCTAAAATCATCAAAACCGAATCAAATGAAGATTTGAAACCCGAAAGTGAAATTAAGCTTGTTGTTGTGTCTGATATAGTTCCATTCCCTTCAAACATTTCAGAATTAAATCCAAAACAAAAGAAGTTGATTATTGAACTCATTAAACAGGAATATCTAGACTTCTTGCCTATAACTGAAAATTCAAGAGGTCCCAACATAGGTGTTAAGAGTGAATTAGAGACACCTTCGTCATCTTTTGAATCTTTCTCATCTGAAGATTTTAGATCACATTATTTTTCTCTTGAGAATCCTCTGTTTCTCAGCCCATTAGTTGATCATAGTCCAAAAGAGAAATCTCCATCTGTTGAAGATCAAGACTCAGTGACAGTACATATAAGTTGTAATACACAAGGGACCCTTTCACCTGAAGCATCACCAATATTACTCACTCCCAAAGCTCTAAACACAGCTAATATGGCCACAGACAAAATGGAACAAATAGTTGCAGCTAGGTATGCTCCCCTGGTACTTCCACAAGTCATGTATGCTTTTCCACCAAATGATTATATGAGATATTTGCCCAGATTTAATGGAGATGGATCAGTTACTATTGAAGAGCATTTGAGTTTGTTTTATAGTTTTGCAGACAATTTCAATGTAGAGCATGCTAATGTGTGCATGAGATTATTCATATAGAGTTTAAATGGGGAAGCAAGAAAGTGGTTCAGGAGTTTGTCTGCTGATTTAATAGTTGATATTGTAGCTTTAGATGAGGCCTTTCTCAATCATTGGGCAGATAAAAAAGACTTTCAATACTACATTACTGAATTCGGTGCCTTAAGGAGGAAACAAGGTGAATCAATACAAAAGGTTCAACAAGATGTATGGTAAAATTCCAAAGGAGATAAAACCTTCAGAGAAATCTGCTAAAATCACTTTTGCCAATGCATTCGATGCTGAATTTTTCCTTGTTTCTTAGGGAAAGAAGAACCACTACCCTCAGCATGATGCAAAATGCAGCTATTGAGGTAGAATCAAACATATTAGCAGCAGACAAATTGAAGTCTAGAAGTGATAGAGACAGAAAAAAGAAAAAAGAAGAGTTGCCTTCATCTTCTAATTCAGCATCCAATACTAAAATCGATGAAGTGGTTAAGATGTTGAAAACTCTGACATATGAAATGGCAAGGTTGAAGATGGAACAAAAACAGCCCAATAGACCTGCAAAGGAGGGCAGTTACAGAAATCCAAATCAGTTCAGGAGACCAAACAATGTACCTCAAATCTTACCAAGAGAAAGAAAAAACCAAGATGACCAAAAGGTGTTACCTCCTTTTCATAATAATGCAGTAGATGAGGAGGAAGATGAGTATGATACAGGAGAAGCCCCTGCAGTTCATTTGAATGATTCTGAATCATCTCCTTTACATGTGACATAGCAGGAATATGAAGATGCTTTGATTGCCAATCAGTTTGAGGAAGGGGATGGAGATGAGATTGTCCAGCAGAAACCTAAAGGGAAAAAATACAATCTTAGATCTAGTTCCCAGACACCTAAAGTAGATACACCTATTTCTACAAAGAAGGCCAATACTCCAATTAAGACAGGGGCGATCAAAGGTGTTCCCAATGTCCAAGCTGATCAACCATTGAAGCAACCTGCCAGAGATAGCATTGCTGACATAAGGGAACCAAATAAAAATGTTTATGTTTTCAATTTAGAACATGAAATCAACAAAATCAAGATTCCAGTACCATTATTAGAACTCCCAAAAACAGAACCCTTTAGAAAAATTGTCCTTAAGGCTATATAGGCTCCAACTCCTGTCACCTTCTCAGATACAGTCAACCTTGAAGATGAAAACCCTGCCATTACTATTGGACCTCACATTGAAGAAAGAATTGATGCCTCTCCACCATTTTACATTTCACTAAATATCCATGACAAGATATTGCACAATTGCTTAATGGATTCTGGTGCTTCACATAATGTCATGCCAAAGGTGGTGATGGAAGAATTAGGGTTGGACATTACTAGACCATATCATGTTCTCTATTCTTTTGACCCCAAGAAAGTTAAATGTCTTGGAATTATGAAATATGTGGTTGTAACTCTTTCCCAATTACCTGTAAAAAGTGTGGTATTAGATGTTATCGTGGCTGACATACCACCAAAATTTGGAATGCTTCTTTCGAGATCTTGGGCTAAGAAGGTATGTGGCACTCTGCAAATGGACCTTAGCTATGAAACCATACCTGTTTTTGGTGGGGAACAACGAAGATTGTACAAAGAAGTCAGATTGGCGTATTTGGTAAGTGATCACGATAATCCCACTAATCATCCTATATATGTTGTAGAAGATGATCTAGGTTCTTCTATTTTTCATATGAATGAGGAAATGGCAGAAGTATCAGTCAGAAACTCAACAACTGTAGTGGAAGACAGTGAAGACAATTTTGTTTGGAAAATGTATTTTGATGGGGCTTGTTCTAAAGAAGGTTCTAGAGCTGGTATTGTTTTCATTTCCCCTATCAAGGAGGTTATTCCTATGTCATATAAACTTGAATTTGACACCACTAATAACATCAGTGAGTATGAAGCTTTGTTGTTAGGTTTGAAAGATGCAAGAGATATGGGTATAGATAAGTTGTCTGTTTTTGGACACTCCGAACTTATTGTTCACCAGGTCAGTAATATATATCAAACCAAACAGCAAAGATTGAAACAATACAGAAATGAGGTGTGGGATTATGTGGATAATTTCTTCTCGGCATTCAATATTACTTTTGTTCACAGGGATTTAAATCAGCAGGTTGACTCTTTGGCATTTGCAGCAAGCAACTTTAAAACTCCGATTTTTCCTAATCTGAAGTTTCAAGTTGAAGTCAGACACAGACCCTCAATTCCGGATAATATAAAACATTGGCAGGTTTTTAAAGACGATGAGGATATTCAGAGATTTTTGAAAACCATTGAAGAGTTTTCTAACATTTCAATTGATCAAGATGACGAAGATGCAGAAGCAAAAATACACACTGCAAAAGTTCTTCAAGATACTATTGTTGGTCACAAAATCATTGAACTGAAGACAAACCATCTGCCCAAGGGTTTGGTTCCATTAGAAAGGTTATTTGATCATAATGATGTTTCCAGGAAGGTTGTTATCCAAACAGAAGAAACAGATGTGGAAGACTGTGACATTAGTCCGGATGCAAATCCCAGGTTGGTAAAGGTATCTAGGAAACTGTCACAAAAACAGAAAAAAGCATATGTTGAACTAATGAAACAATACTTAGATATATTTTCCTGGTCTTATGAATATCTGAAAGTGTTTGATACAAAGATTATTCAACACAAAATTCCTCTAAAACCTGGATCAAAACCTGTTAAGCAAAAATTTAGGCAATTTAATCCTTTACTGTTACCTATAATAGAAAAGGAGATGAAAAGGATACTGGACGAAAAAATTATAGTGCCACTAAGATACTCAGAATGGGTAGCAAACCTTGTGCCCGTCAGGAAAAAGAATGGAGAGATAAGGCTCTATGTAGACTTCCGGAATCTAAACAGGTGCTCTCTGAAAGACAATTATCCATTACCAAAAATGGATTATATATTACAAAAAGTTGTCGGCGCAAAGAGAATTTCTATGCTTGATGGATATTCAGGGTACAATCAAATATCAGTAATGGAAGAGGACAAAAAGAAAACAACTTTTACCACTCCCTGGGGCACCTTTATGTACGAAAAGATGTCTTTCAGGTTGATGAACGTTGGAGCTACATTTCAAAGGGCTATGTACATAGCTTTCATTGGGGAGAAAGACAGGTTTGTGGTTATTTACCTTGATGACATCACTGTATTTTTAGCATCCGATGAAGAACATTTACAGCACTTGAAGCAGACCTTCGAGAAATGCAGGAGGTATGGCATATCACTTAATCCTAAAAATTCACATTTTTCCATGGAGGAAGGAAAGCTTCTTGGACACATCGTTTTTCCTGAAGGAATTAAAATAGATCCGGAAAGAGTAAAGGCTATTCAGCTAATCGACATTCCGAGAAATAAAAAGTCCATTCAGTCCTTCATTAGTAAGATTAATTTTTTAAGGAGGTTTATACCTAACTTTGCAGAGATTGTCAAATACATCACTGACATGTTGAAAAAGGATGCAGAAATTAAGTGGATACCAAAAGAAAGAGAATCCTTCGAAAGGATCAAACATGCTGTTGTTCAGGCACCTGTTATAATTAGCCCATATTTTTCTAAAGAGTTCATGATTTTTTCATTTGCATCAGAAAATACCATAGCTGATGTTCTTTTGCAAAGAAATGAGCAAGGCCACGAGAAGCCTATCTCCTTCTTTAGAAAAACTCTTAGGGACTTTGAATTGAAGTATGATCTAATGGAAAAATAGGCCTATGCTTTAGTGAAGGCCTTAAAATCTTTCAGAGTGTATATTCTTCAATCTAAAATCACAGCTTATGTCCCAAGCAGTGCAGTCAAAGAAATATTGATTCAGCGATTGTGAAGGTAAGCGAGGGGAATGGATAACCAAAATCCTCGAATATGATCTCACCATAAAGCCTACTCAGCTGATAAAGGGACAAGGCCTCACCAAATTAATGACAGAATCCAATTGCAAAGCAATTGGATTATATCATCTTTCAGACATGACACGAGACTCTTCTGTCCAGATTGAAGAATTTGATTTACAAATAAACAACAAGTATGTTTCTTCAGAATGGTACAAAGACATCGTATTTTTTCTACTGAATTTTCAATCTCCCCTAGAGTTGGATAAATCAAAATACAGATCATTAAAGTTGAGAGCTGTAAAGTACTGTATTGTTGATCAGACCCTATTTTGGAAGGACCCCAACGGTTTTCTGTTGAGGTGTGTGGACGAAAATGAAGCTAAACAAATATTTCAAGATCTGCATCACGGTGTCTTTGGAGGCCATCATCATTGGAAGGCTACTGCCTTCAAAATTCTTAGAGTAGGCTATTACTGGCCAGTTCTATTCTCAAATATTTTTGCTCAAGTCAGGGCATGTGAACCTTGTCAGAAATTCGTTGGGAAGCAGAAACTTATATCTCTCCCTCTGAAACCAATCATTGCCCATGGACCATTTCAACAGTGGGGATTAGATTTCATTGGAGATATTAATCTCGCCTCCTCAGGACAACATAGATGGATTCTTACAGCTACGAATTATTTTACGAAGTGGATAGAAGCAATTCCGACTCGGAATACCATAGACAAGGTAATCATGGAATTTCTAGAGGGATATATTTTTTCCAGGTTTGGCTGTCCTAAAAAATTGGTTACTGACAATGCACAGGATTTTAAGTCAAATTCCATGATTGAATTCTGCAATAAATATAATATCAAATTGGTTCATTCTACTCCCTACTACCCCTAGGGGAACGGATTAGTTGAATCTTCCAATAAGACACTGATAAGAATTATCAAAAAATTACTGGCATAAAATAAAAAAGCATGGGATTCCAAGTTAAAGTTTTCTCTCTGGGATGATCGTATCAGCAACAAGAAGGCTATTGGGACATCTCCCTTCTAGATGGTATATGGGACAGAAGTTGTCCTTCCAACTCAATTAGGCCTGCCAGTCTTAAAGTTTTTGCAAGAAGAACAGGAAGAACCCAATGATGTCCAAAGAAGAATTTTTCAGNGCATAAAATAAAAAAGCATGGGATTCCAAGTTAAAGTTTTCTCTCTGGGATGATCGTATCAGCAACAAGAAGGCTATTGGGACATCTCCCTTCTAGATGGTATATGGGACAGAAGCTGTCCTTCCAACTCAATTAGGCCTGCCAGTCTTAAATTTTTTGCAAGAAGAACAGGAAGAACCCAATGATGTCCAAAGAAGAATTTTTCAGCTAATTGAAGTTCAGCAGGTCTGAGAACAGGTTAACCAGAAAGTTGTTGCTCATTAGAACAAAATCAAGGCTACATTCAATAAAGGAACTAAGAAAGATGTTTTCAATGAAGGGGATTTGGTGTTGAGATGGGATGCTAGGAGAGAGGATAAAGAAAAACATGGAAAGTTCGATAATCTATGCTATGGTCCTTTCAGGATAGCCAAGGTAATGAACAATAACACTTTTCTCCTACATAATTTAGACAACATTGAAATTTTTGGGGGCCTAGTGAATGGGAGGTTCTTGAAGCACTACTTCATCTAAAGGCTCATCAGGTTAGTGTTAGTATAGTAGGTTTTGTTTTCAATAAAGACTCCATATACCCAATGGACTTGTTTTACAGTTATGCTGAGAATAAAAGACTGACAGTCATAGGGGAATCAATGAATCAGAGATAAAGGAAAGGCAATGGTCTACAGTTCTTGGATTTTAGTATCAAAACTCCATCCCCAGAAGGAGCCAATGTTAGTCTCTAATTTTGTCTTGGTTTAGTGAGAAACCCTTGTCCTAAACCCTCCTTACCCATTCTTCATTTTCTGTTTTCAGTCGATTTCAATTTTTCGATTTTGGTATTTTGTGGTTTGCATTATAGTGTTTGATAATTTATTTAAGTTTGATTTTGAAAACACATTGTTTAAAATTCAGGTGTCTCCTTATGTGCCGTTTGAATTTCAAATTTTCAAGTTTTGCTAAGTTGTTAAATGCGCTACGGGAATAAGCCTATTCCCGTAGCGCCAAATAATCATGCCATGATATGCGCCTGCCATCTCGATTTCGTTATGATGTCACGAATTGTGGATTGAGAGTTCGTATGCATCCACGAAAGCTTGGAAAACATTTCCAAATAAGACGGTTTTAGAATCTAATTGTTGTGTACGTGCACAGGACTCATTTCAAATTACCCGTTGCTTGATTATCATTATATGTTACCTATTCGAGTTGGCTTATTTCAGGCTTGCGGTGAGGAATGCAAGTATCTATTCAAAACAATGGTATTCACTAACAATTGTAGGTGGCGGATTTGGAACCCGAGGACGACAGTTGCAGAATTGTGTTTGATGGTGCCAAAGAGGAGTGGACAGGTTGCCAGAATAGAACTAGAGGGTGTCGAACTTATTGAAGCCTATCCTCAGATGGCTTAAAGGTTCAGAGACACCGGGTGGTTTGAGTTTCTCACCACTTTTTAGGGTTACGATGAGCAGGTTTCCATGGAGTTCGCTCTGAATTTCGATGGTCATGAGGTCGAAATCGAAATGATGTTGATGCTAGTGACATAACAGACTATCACAAAGGCTTGCAGGCTTGTGGTTGGAGGGGAAAGATGGTGGAAGAAAGAGTATGTGGTTACTGAATTTGTAAATCAATTCCTCCTTCCAGATAAGCAGAATTCAGATTGGAGAAGGGGAATACCTCGCAGCTGGGTTCGACCCGAATGGCACACTGCTCTGGTCATGATTCATAGGTACATCACCTGCGAAGGAAGGTTTTCATTGGTCTATATCTACCATATCAGAATACTAATGCACTTAAATGGTGATTACCCTTTAAATCTCCCTTATTTCTGCTTAAAAGCTTGACAAAGATGTCCAAGAAAGTGCAGTCACTTTCTACCAATGCTAAAAGTAGTCTATTCCATCATGTTATTATTAAAACCCTAGTCATGTCTGCTTTGAACGAATTACAGAAGCCCTGGAGCTGGCTCATGCAATCCTTAAACCCTATCACTTAGCCCAATAAGAAGAAGAAAGGCAGAGGAAGGAAGACCATCACATAGAGCCGAGATATTTCTGATGAAAACCCTGTGAAAGATGAGTCTTCTGATATCAAGGTGACTAGGAGGAGCAGAAGTAAAAGACCTAGATGGGAGCCTGAAATTGAAACATTTCCTGAGGAAGATGTTAAAGGGGAAAAAGATTCAGATAATGATCTTACTTCTCAAACTACAGTCAAGCTCGAAATTCCATCAACCAGCAAAAGAATTGTTGCAACCAAAGGGAAAAAGGTTAAAGGTGTGTGTGTATCACAGAAACCTCGAAGAAATTCATTTAGGGTGACCAACAAGTATAGGCTGAAGTCAAAGGCAATGTTCAATCCGTCAATCAAAGAAGAAAACACCATAATCATAGAAGATGATTCTGAGAACGATGAAGCAAGTACCAGGAAAAGGG
>JASDQU010371682.1:65426-76598 GCA_032191745.1 Picea mariana
ACATCCCAGAAATCTGCACCTAAAGCCATTATGTAGGTTCTCATTCTAACTTTCCAGAAGGCAAATTTTGCTCCATTGAACAGAGGGGCCTTATTGGTTGAATTTCCTTCATGGCTTGACATGTTTCAGCTCTAGGATCTACCCTTAGATAAAAGGGGCCGACTTTGATACCAATTGTTAGAAAACTGAGAGGGGGGGGGTGAATTAGTTGTTACTGTGCTTAAACAATTATGCTTATTTTAAACTCTTTTCAGAACACTTAATGTCAATCATGATAATGAAGGGAAGTAAGCAATAGAACATTCAACATCATTCACACATATGAAATATGCAGAGACGGATATTTCCTGAGGAAACCCATAAAGGGTAAAAAACTCTTCTTCTTTATATGGTAAGTAATCTTTACATTCTGTACATTATCATACTTATGAGCACCAACTCATAATGAGGCTACAACCTCTATTTTGCAAGCTGCTACTTGCTGAGAGCACCAACTCTCTGGATTCTCTAGCACCCACTAGAAGGAAGCACCGACTCCTTGGTTTCTCTAGCACCCACTAGAAGGAAGCACCAACTCCCTAAGAGTTCCATCACCAACTAGATGGAAGCACCAACTTCCAGTTACACAAGCACCAACCTGTATATCAGAGAACCAATGTTCTCCCTTGCACCACCCTACCACACTAGTTTTTCTGGCTGCAACTAGATGGAATCTACAACTCCCTGTGTTCAAGCACCCACTTGAACCTTTGAGGACAACAGTCCTCCCTAGCACCTCCCAATCACCCTTAAATATAAATTTTTCTATATATAATTTTATCACAGTGATACAATATTTATCAATGGCTTACCGGTCTTATCACTGTTCTGCTACACTGCTCTGCTCTACCTGCATCAGTGTCTTCCTGCACACTCCCCTTATGCTTTATGTTCTTCTACCTTTTATGCTCTGTGCGCCATGTCCCTTCAATGCACCATTCCTCTTCTGTGCATTTCAGCTGCTGCACTCTGCCTCCTTCTACGCGCATAAATTCCTCTCAATAGCAACACACATCTCTTCTTTGTTCTGCGTATTTATACTATCTGTGCACCTTCTTCGTCCTCCCTGCATAGTGCCTCTACATGCTCTTCATTGTGCCATGGTTCTGTTCATTGGGTTGTTCACAACCACTTCAATTTTTGCTCTGCTTTGCTTGCTCAAGCATTAACACACTCTCTCTTTTCTTCATCTTCTACTCGTGTCAAGTCCTCTACCTCATCATCATGGAAATTCCTCATCTTTTCTGGCATTTATGACCATGTGTTCATCATCACTAGTTGTTATGCTAAGATTCCTTAGCCTCTCTAGTAGTCAAGACTCCTTGTCTTCTTTGTCACAATCGAGCTCATCCTCTCTATTGCAATTACAGGCTTCAACACTCTTCCATCTGTCAATCTCCTCTATGAACAGTCTTCATTCCACTGGCATATTCCTTGAGACTCTTCAGCTTCTCTGGTGATCACCCTGAAGTCTCTTCGAGTCCTCTGGCAGAAACAATCAGTCGTTTCTAGTAGTTACATTGTGAACCTCCAAAAATTGCATCAGCATCTAAATCACCACTGATCGATTAACTGTGAAGAGAAACAATATCCCTTCAATCATATTCCCGAGTAACCTGCACCGTTGGATCATAAATGATGGGTCTGGTGCTTATTTCTCCATTTCGCAATTCGAAATTTCGGCATTTCGGCATTCCTGTGGTGAGGCATCTCATCTCTCCAAGTCACGATCTCCGAAATGGAGATTATCTTCGTGCTACCTCCTCCCTTGAGCCTTTGTCGATGTGACCATAGGTTATGACCAGGGGCCAATTCTGAACACGCATTTCGCATTTCGCATTTTGGGGATTCTGTGATGAGTCATCTTGACTCTGCATGTCCCAACCTCCGAAATGGAGCTTGTCTCTTGGAGCTCTTCTCTAAAGCTCTTCGACGATGTGACCACCGATGGTGACCAAGCACTTATCCATACAACGCTTTCACAATTTCACATTTCGGCACTTCAGGACTCCTGTGATGAAGAGTCTTGACTCTTGAATCCTCCAACTCCCAGTATTCGAAACTCTGATCGATGTGCCTGTTTCGATATTTTCGGTGTTTCGCATTTTGGCACTTCAGGACTCCTGTGATGAAGAGTCTTGACTCTTGACTCCTCCAACTCCCGGTATCCGAAACTCCGGTTGATGTGCCAGTTTCAGTATTTTTAGTGTTTCACATTTTGGCACTTCAGGACTCCTGTGATGAAGAGTCTCGACTCTTGAATCCTCCAACTCCCGGTATCTGAAACTTCGATCGATGTGCCTGTTTCCAGATTTTTTACGTTTCACATTTCGACACTTCGGGACTCCTGTGATGAAGAGTATTGACTCTTGACTTCTCCAACTCCCGGTATCTGAAACTTTGAAATGGAGTCTTTGTTTCTGATACCCGAAATGGAATTTAGCTTTTGATCTTGCCATGCGATCATCATTGTGCTGTTGGTCGTGGGTGCACCTCTGCACTATCTCTTCTGGTCTTCACGAGCTTGCTCTGTTGCGTCTTCCCAAAATACTTCTGGTGCCCTCCTGGAACATTATACCTATACTCAATCCATCATTGCTACTGTACTTGCCATCAATGACAAGCATACGCTGCCTGTAAAACATGCCAACAATATTCATGTAATAGTTTTGTGATCTTGCTAATAGTAGCAACATCCCAATAGTCTCCAATGTTTTCCATCTTAGGTGCTTGCTCTGTTCCAATGTTAACTTTCTTAATTTTAATTAGCTGCCCAAAAAAAGGTAATTCAATCCCTGGCCCTTGTATGTCTCTTTGTCCTTTAGTTTCTGAGATGTTCACATTCCTAGGATCGTCATCCTCGTCATCATTAATGTTATAACAACCCTGTAACCGTTAAATAGGCGCAGTCCATTCATCCTCTTATTGTTCAAGAGGGAGATTAGATACTTTCCCAAAGACCTTCTATCTTATAATTTGTAAATCTTGATCTACTGTGGGGTACTGACTTTCAAGTAGGAAGGTAGCTATAAATTTCTGGGTCATACCATACCAATCTATAGTGATGAGGCACAATTCTGCTTGAAGTTACCGGTTGATATGCATAGTATATAAGGTGCTAATGAACTTGTGTACCCATTTTTCTATAGGAATTCCACTCCAGGCCTCCTCACAACTTCGCATATGGTCCTTAGGACAACTCTGACCTGTGTACCGAGCTTTGCATCCTTCAATTTGGTCTAAAAAGCACACTATCATTAAGGTGCGACATTGTACCCACTCCGCGATGTTTTTTTGTGTGTGTTCCCCACCATATAGTTGGTGTTGCTTTTAAGGCTTCATCTAGTGCCAATAATATATGTTGTGTGGTACAATTCTGATGCAGGAGCATCTCTCCACGTCAGCCAACTAGCCAGCCAACCACATCAACGCATGCATTCAAAGCTGAAGAGAGGTGCAGCCCTCATCTTCCATTTTGAATTTGAATGTAATTTAATGTTTAGGCTGTTGAGCCGTGAATCCGTGCCTTTGCGCAGGCATTAGAGTAGATAGGCCTTTAATTTTTGTAAGGATGAGATCTAGATCCAATATTTGGACTACACAACCCATTCAATGCTATTGAATAAGGTAGGTAGATAGGAGGGAAGAGCTCAAAGAGCCCCCTCATGTAAAATATATTTCATTGTAATTGTATCTCATGGGAGAGAGTCTGCGAGTAGAGAGTAGAAGAGAAAGATCTGAGACTTTGATATAGTTCATGCTCAGGGACACCTTGTAAAAACATGCATTTGCCATTTAATACAAACAACAGTTTTTCCTGCATATTTCCTGTGTTGAATGAATGTCTGTGAGTGTTCAAATTATGATGTAGATGTATGCTAGACATTTACAGGGAGTTGTTTTGATTTTAGGCTAGAGAGAGGTTCTTTGTGGTTTCATGCCAGGAGGGTGTGACAGAGTACTGCGGTCTCTGAATACCAGTGCATAGATGCACTTCTAAACTTTGCGGAGTCAGACAAAGAAGTGCCAGGTGGGCACAGAAGCTGAAATCAACGATTAGGAAGACCTTTGGGGTTGCTGAATACCTCAAGAGGCAAGGATGTGTAGGAGCAACACAATTGCAAACAAAATATCTGAGGAGTTCTGTACAACTTTTCCAGGTGGGCATTGAGCCAGTGCAAGGAGTGCATAGAGGAAGAACTCTGCTACGAGTTCAACTGAAGACAGAATCACTAAGGATTTTGAGAGCTCTTCTAGGAGGGCATTGAGCAAGTGCATAAGGTGCACAGGAGAGAACAGAACTGTAGAATGTTCTGTAAGAAGATACTCTGCCAGGTGGGCATTGAGTAGATGTGCAGATAGGCACAGAGAGGAAAAGAACTCTTTGAGTTCAGAGATGGAAGAAGAATCTAGGGAAGGATCTTCGCAAGGTTGCCGAACACCCTGAGTACTCAACAATAAGTTGTTTGAGTAGAGGATAGCCAGGAAGGCATCTGAATTCTCCATCTGAGGGAGAAAGGAAAAAGGGCGAGTTTCCTTGGAGGCCAAAACTACATGAAAGCTCAGGACAGATAACACCTTGTGTGTGTGTTGAGGTTCTACAAGAAGTGCAGAAGCCGAATAATCCTTTGAGGATTCGAGGAGAGAAGCTCAGGAGGGACAACGTTTTTATACGCATAGGTGAGGACTCAAGTCGCAGAGCTCGCAGAGGAAAAGGAGCGAAGGTCGAGGCGTTTGAGAATTTGAAATTCTTCCAAGTGTTGGAAGAAAAGCGCCAAAGCTCGGGAGGAGAAACAACTACCGTTGGATCAGCCGAGAGAATCTAGATCGTGGATTCATGTCCAGGCAGTGTAGGAAAGGCACAAATGGAAAGATAGGTCTGAACCATTAGATCTTGGTCTAAACAACCGACAGCCATTGGATCTATCGAGAGGAGCTTGAGGTTTAAATCCTCGTAAGTAGAGCAAAAGTCCCAAAGGAGTTCATATCGGGATATCGACGTTCGGGAGTTTGGGAGTCTAGAGGATGAGAGTCTAGGCACTTGACATCCGAAGTCCCAAAATTGTGAGAGAATTGTAGTCGTCCATCTAAGGAGGACAGGTAGAAAAGATCTAGAGATCTCGTGAACTCGGAGGTTCGCAAGGTGAGAGCCCAGGATTTGGGTGGTCCAAGTCGCCAGTGGTGAAGTCGCGAGAAAATCGCAGCCATCCATCAGAGGAGGACAGGTGGCAGAGATCTAGGAATCTCGCGAACTCAAAGGTTCGTAGGGTGAGAGCCCAAAGATTGGGTGCTCCAAGTTGCGAGTAGCGAGAATGCGAGAAGAAAAGTCAATATCGCTTCTCGCGGGTTCGTGAAGGGAAGATACCAAGACTCGGTGTTGAAACTCGTGAAGTGGCGAGTAGCGAGAGGGGCTAGTGCTTAGCCTAGCTGGCAGTCACGCTCAGAAGGTGCTGACAGAAGGGAGATATACCCTTTTTGCGATCTCAGGTGTCGTAGGATTGAGAAGGAGGAGTCGAGAGATTCGACCCACAAACTCGCGAGATCGTGAGATTGCAACAAGAGACTATGGGTTAGGCCCTTGGTCATAGCGCTGTGGTTGCTTGGGGAGAAAGGACCTCGCGCCTAGTGTTGTTCGCATAGGGGAGTTCCCGAAGGACCTATGGATCAAATTGAGATTCCATCATGGAATTGAAAGAGCTGTTTCAGCTCATGAAATAGAGTGAACGATCCTTAAGACCGAAAGGTCGCGCAGAGACTCTGTCGAGGCAGAGGTGGCAGTTTGCATCAAATTCTCTCAAATTCGACTAGAAATGTCTCTAAATAATTAAAGCCATCATATGTGGGAAGATTACTTACTTCTTTGTCAATCCAACGATCTGTCCTGGTTAATCTGGCACACCTCCGCGTAGAGACTTCATACATCTTGTTCTACTAATTCTCCAATGCTTCTTCTGAATCTGATGAGCATGCACTTTCAATTTTCCATCTTAGATTTTCATATGATGTGGGATTATTGTAATCATGTTGTCTTTTTTTAGTTTATAGATGTTCTCTAACTCACAGGCACAATTTTCTTCTCTTATTGGTTCTGTGTATCTATGACCTTCATCGGGATCAAGAGGTCCAATGACCTTAAGGCCATTACCCTTGAATTTCATTCTTCTCTTTTTGAGGTCAACAATAGTCAAATTGTTGAAATCCCAATCAATTCCCAACAACGCAAGATAAGGACATCTATCATCAACAATCTCAATATATTCAAAGTCTGCAAATGTCCTTACCCCGTTGATGTTCGTAGGGACATTCTCTAATCTTTCAAAGGGGTTCACCACCTGCTGATTAGCCATCCTGAGCCTAATAGGGGAGTAAATCAGTTTAGGTTTTCCCAAAAGTGCCCAAGTCTACTTCGTCATAAAATTTACTTATGATCCCAAGTCAAGGACCAGATCGTCCACATCGTAGTCTCCAATTTGAGCACTAAGGTGTAGTTCCTTGCTTGTCCTTATTTTCCTATATACTTGGTTCACAACTCTACTCAGCATAGGATCTATTCTTCCAATTTCATACTATCTTATCAGGTGTTGTAGATCTTTCACATCTCTTTCATATTTAATTAAATTGATACAAGTATACAAGAATTCCATGAGCTTTCTTACCTCTTTTCCTTGTCTCATTAGGACAAATTGATCGAATGATAGAGGCATTTCACATTCCCTTGCCTCTAGTTGTGCCCTAGATGAAGAAGCATGTTCTCCCACAAATTCTCTCCTTGCTTCTTCAAAAGTGTGTTTTTCTCTCCTTGGATCAAACAATTGTTCCTTCTATGTAGCTCTTCTAATCCTTGATCCCTCTATAGTCTTTCCTGGATTCACCCTATCTTCTCCTATAACAACACCTCCTCTAGTAATAATAGTGACTCTGGGATCCTCACTGTGAGGTTCTGCTAATATTAGTTGGATTTGTTGGTTTCCTCCTCTTCTCTCCTGAAGTTTAGTTAACAACACTGGACACTCTTTGATAACATGATCAAACGAGTTACAGTAGTTGCAAGTAGTACAAGGGTTCTGACAATCCCTTGCCAAATGACGCAGTTGGGCGCAGTTGTAGAAAATAATCTGACCTCGACCTCGACCCATGCCTCCTCCTCATCCTCTTCCTATGAATCCATCACAAGGGTTGAAGTTTCCTCTTCTTGGGGACTTGAATTACGCAGTATTTCCTTCTGACTATGATTCTCCTTGGATTCTATCTGTATCCCTTGATCTTTCATGCATGAGGTCAGAAGCCCTACAGTCCTTCTCATCATGCCCCACAAATTTACAAAATGTGCAATAAATATTGGTAGGCTTTTGGACATATTTCAGCATATAATAACATTCACCAGGGCGATGTGTAGTTCTACATACCTCACATCAGGGTATAGTAGTCTGCTTCAAAAGGTTAGGAGTTACAAATGCCAAGTATTCATTAAATAAGGGACAATGTTCTTTGTCATGGCCCTCTGATTTACATCTAATACACTAGATATCTTCTCTTTTCTCCTTTCCTTTATCGTTCTTCATGTCTTTTACCTGTAAAGACAAACTAGTTAACTGATTCAAAATCTGACTCATATCTGAACTGGTTTCTCCTATAGGTGTTGCTTCTAGTTTCATGGAAATCTCCAATGCTTCAGCTTGTAACGAGACCTTCTGTTGTATCAGAGGGACTCTGAAGTGTGGAAGGAGAGAAACGATGAACCATTCCTTATGTTGTTTGTTCGGAATCTAAAATATTTAATGGTCTGTCAAGGTCTTAAACCTATGATCAAATTCCCAAATAGGTTCAGTCACTGTCTGCTTGATTTCTTTCAACTCTATAATGCATTGTGACTCCGACTTAGGTTTCTTGAAATCTGTTCTCAACCCAGTCTTGATGTCATTCAATGGCTTAGGTTGTACATATCTTGAAACAAACTTCATGTACCATCTCAATGCGTGATCCCTCAAGGTAGTACTAAACTGAGCTCTCTTGACATCTTCATCGGTGACTTGCTTAATGCTCCATACAACTTCGCATAAGAACCAATGTTGGTCAGGATCTTCAGATCCATCTCCTCTAAAAATGGGTAAACTCATTTTATTTTCTATGGACCTTCCTTGGTTTCTTGACTAAGTATGTACTAAAATTCTTGTAACAGTACTCTAATTGCTCTAAATGCTCTAGTTACTCTGCTTACTCAATGTTGTTAAAAAAATAGGGGGAGTAACAGTAATTACTTCGACAGTTGATGCAGTTCTTGAAGTTTCTGGTTCTTCTTGACAATGTTCCTCAATCTCTACTTCCTCTGTCCTTGTGGATTATGAATACTCTTCGTATGACCTCCCTTCTTCCTATTCACTATAGAAATCTTCGTCTTGATTCAATGGCCCGTAACTCTACTTAAATAGGTTCGCGAAAGGAACCTTTCTGAATGATCTCCCACTACGCATGTTTCCAGCCTCTGCATCACTATCCTTGTATGAATTCTTGAACATTAGCTTTAAAATTCAACTGATTACTGTATCTTCAGGATATTCTTCTCTTGCAATAACATCTTAATCTTTATCTTCAAAAAGTGTAGAAACTTCCCTCTAGGTTCCTTAAAGAAATACCTCTCTTCTTGATTATATGATTATACTCTATCGATAGCAAACTCAGTAATGTACCCTCCAATAGTTCCAGAGATCTATGTATCTCGACACAATATTATCAACTCTCTTGACTTTCTTGATCAGCGTCGCTATCCAAACCACAAGTGGTCTAGATATGATATCAAACTGGGTGTCTACTAATATGGATAACCACTCATACAACTCCTTATGAACTCCTCCAAACAAAATCTCATGCACATCAGTAAAGATGTACCTTCCCAACCAGTCTTTTGTACTAATGCTAGGGTTCTTGTTCTGATCTTCGGTGAAGTCCCTTTCTTGTTCTTCTATCCACTTCTGAATCTCTATATTTGATGGAAACCACCTTGACATTCCCTCAATAAGATCTCGGTCCCGACAACAGAACCATTTGTTTGCACAGGGGCCGACCCAATGTTCAACTCTAACAGTGTACCAACAAGCCCTAACTACTGGCCCTTTTGGCAATGCCTATGAAGCAGATGCAGTCTCACTCGAAGTAGCGATAGGGGGGTTGCAGGACACAGGTGTCTACAACCAAAGGAAATGCAAAGTGAATCCAGAACAACAATGAAAGGTAACCTAGATATGCTTAACAATATTCCACTTACTTTGCGAGGTTAGTTATATCTCTAATCTATAATAAGAAACACAACAAGGAAATACATTATAATAGATAGAAAATAACACCACATCAACCATAAAGAAAAACAAGATTTACGTGGTTCACCCTCTCCCTAGGGCTACGTCCACAGAACTGTGTTTCTTGATATATTAGATGAAAACATACAGTTCTATTTGCGCACTTAGCTGTAGAACTCTCTCTTTCTCTCTCTCTATCTCCCTTTCCTGCGCACCTAGCTGCAAGGTTGATCTTCACACCCAACTAAAGATCCCAAATAGAGAATGCTCTTACAACAAAACACCTCTCTCTCTCATAAAATCAACAACAATAATCTTAACCATTAACCAACCAATGAAAAACTCATATCCACTCTTCTAGACCTTTATTTATACATTTCACTGGTGCGGGCACAGGAGTACCTACTGCAGTTCCTGATCTCGACATGGAGCCTTGATTTGCAGTGCTTCATTATGCAAGGTGATCATCTCGTATTCTCTATGATATAATATGTGTATTTTTTGACTGGACTCCCTTTTCGGGGAACCCTGCTACCGACTGAGCCCGTGTTACCTGGGGATGGACAGTTGGCTATCCTAGCCCAAACCTATTGTTCAAGAGAGGACTTCATGTTCATTTTTGTGGTGAGGATTGGGGCGATGGATGCCCTTGTGCATCATTGTATTGCGTCAATGATTGTGAGGGTTTATGTATCTCTCGCTACTTATCAAATCAATGGTGGTCAGCTAAGGATCATGCAGAGGGTATTGAGTGGTGAGCACTTTGCCTAGGGGTTGATGCTACTAGACAATATGGTGGGGCAGCTCAATAGGTGTCGAGCTGTAGACTCGGGGGACTTTTCCTTTGGGTTGATCTTGGTGGCTTGATTTTTGGAGAGGGTGCCTATATTGCGCTTGAGAGTTTTGTTGGATGCACCCGGTGTGCAAGAGCCGCGACTGAGTTGGTGGGTGACGATTTTGGTTCGGCATGGGGGTGGGGAGGGTGGCCATTACTTTATGGCTGAGGTTGCATGAGTGTGGAGTCAGATGCCATAGATCATACTCCGATACCCGTATAGTGTGGTGGACTTCTGGGAGGACCTAGATATGGTGCTACCCCCTGGAGAGGTGTTCGACCGGAGAGCTATGTTGATTTATTTGATGGTTTGATTTTGAGATAGTATAGCATATGTTTTATGTATGGATGGATGTTGATTCTATCATTTGTCTGTTTTGTGTGCATATGTGGGACCTCGCAGGTGGGAGGTTGAGCTGGTCAGAGCGTCGGCTCGTCAGGGGCCCATGATACCACCACGGGGGGAGCCACGGGCAGGGGAGAGATGGCGGTGGGATGAGGTTGGTGCGAGGTCAATTGATGATGAGAGAGTGGGAAGGAGACATTGTTATGATGACCCCGGTGCGGGGCCGTTACATGCTCCTCCAGCGGGGGACGACGGAGAGTTTGAAGAGTTTCGCCACCGATTATGGGCGGTATTACAGGGAGTGCCTGAGGGCATGTTGACTCATATCCAGGACGAGGGAGTCTTGGAGCAGTGTGTGGGCCTTCCGGTAGAGTCACAGACCTTGATCCACAAAGTAGCAGTAACGAGGGCGACGATGACTGGGAGGTTGCCCCTAGCTGGTGGGGCACCTCCTTCAGAGAGAGGACCAGGTGGTGGAGCTCTAGAGGCGCCATGAGTGCCTCTGTACATGTATTTTTGTATTTATATAGGTTTGTGAGCCCATTTTGTATATGGTGTTGTGACACCGATTTTGTACTTATAGGGGTGAGGTGGTTCACCTGCCTATGGATGTTGGACATGTTGTACTATGTTTTGTAAACATTGATGGCATATTGACC
>JASDQU010371682.1:76618-87038 GCA_032191745.1 Picea mariana
CATGCAATAACATCTTAATCTTTATCTTCAAAAAGTGTAGAAACTTCCCTCTAGGTTCCTTAAAGAAATACCTCTCTTCTTGATTATATGATTATACTCTATCGATAGCAAACTCAGTAATGTACCCTCCAATAGTTCCAGAGATCTATGTATCTCGACAGAATGTTATCAACTCTCTTGACTTTATTGATCAGCGTCGCTATCCAAACCACAAGTGGTCTAGATATGATATCAAACTGGGTGTCTACTAATATGGATAACCACTCATACAACTCCTTATGAACTCCTCCAAACAAAATCTCATGCACATCAGTAAAGATGTACCTTTCCAACCAGTCTTTTGTACTAATGCTAGGGTTCTTGTTCTGAGCTTCGGCGAAGTCCCTTTCTTGTTCTTCTATCCACTTTTGAATCTCTATATTCGATGGAAACCACCTTGACATTCCCTCAATAAGATCTCGGTCCCGACAACAGAACCATTTGTTTGCACAGGGGCCGACTCAATGTTCAACTCTAATAGTGTACCAACAAGCCCTAACTATTGGCCCTTTCGGCAATGCCTATGAAGCAGATGAAGTCTCACTCGAAGTAGCGATAGGGGGGTTGCAGGACACATGTGTCTACAACCAAAGGAAATGCAAAGTGAATCCAGAAAAACAATGAAAGGTAACCTAGATATGCTTAACAGTCTTCCACTTACTTTGCGAGGTTAGTTATATCTCTTATCTTTTATAAGAAACACAACAAGGAAATACATTATAACAGATAGCAAATAACACCACATCAACCATAAAGAAAAACAAGATTTACGTGGTTCACCCTCTCCCTAGGGATACGTCCACAGAACTGTGTTTCTTGATATATTAGATGAAAACATACAGTTCTATTTGTGCACTTAGTTGTAGATCTCTCTCTTTCTCTCTCTCTATCTCCCTTTCTTGCGCACCTAGCTGCAAGGTTGATCTTCACACCCAACTAAAGATCCCAAATAGAGAATGCTCTTACAACAAAACACCTCTCTCTCTCATAAAATCAACAACAATAATCTTAACCATTAACCAACCAATGAAAAACCCATATCCACTCTTCTAGACCTTTATTTATACATTTCACTGGTGCAGGAATAGGAGTACCTACTGCAGTTCCTGATCTCGACATGCAGCCTTTATTTGCAGTGTTTTATTATGCAAGGTGAGCATCTCGCATTCTCTATGATAGAGGATGTGTATTTTTTGACTGGACTCCCTTTTTGGGGAACCCTGCTACTGGCTGAGCCCGTGTTACCTGGGGATGGATAGTTGGCTATCCTAGCCCGAACCTATTGTTCAAGAGAGGACTTCATGTTCATTTCTGTGGTGAGGATTGGGGCAATGGATGACCTTGTGCATCATTGTATTGCGTCAATGATTGTGAGGGCTTATGTATCTCTCGCTACTTAGCGAATTAGTGGTGGTCAGCTAAGGATCATGCAGAGGGTATTGAGTGGTGATCACTTTGCCTAGGGGTTGATGCTACTAGACAATATGGTGGGGCAGCTCAATAGGTGTCGAGCTGTAGACTCAGGGGAATTTTCCTTTGGGTTGATCTTGGTGGCTTGATTTTTGGAGAGGGTGCCTATATTGCGCTTGAGAGTTTTGTTGGATGCACCCGGTGTGCAAGAGCCGCGACTGAGTTGGTGGGTGACGATTTTGGTTCGGCATGGGGGTGGGGAGGGTGGCCATTACTTTATGGCTGAGGTTGCATGAGTGTGGAGTCAGATGCCATAGATCATACTCCGATACCCGTATAGTGTGGTGGACTTCTGGGAGGACCTAGATATGGTGCTACCCCCTGGAGAGGTGTTCGACCGGAGAGCTATGTTGATTTATTTGATGGTTTGATTTTGAGATAGTATAGCATATGTTTTATGTATGGATGGATGTTGATTCTATCATTTGTCTGTTTTGTGTGCATATGTGGGACCTCGCAGGTGGGAGGTTGAGCTGGTCAGAGCGTCGGCTCGTCAGGGGCCCATGATACCACCACGGGGGGAGCCACGGGCAGGGGAGAGATGGCGGTGGGATGAGGTTGGTGCGAGGTCAATTGATGATGAGAGAGTGGGAAGGAGACATTGTTATGATGACCCCGGTGCGGGGCCGTTACATGCTCCTCCAGCGGGGGACGACGGAGAGTTTGAAGAGTTTCGCCACCGATTATGGGCGGTATTACAGGGAGTGCCTGAGGGCATGTTGACTCATATCCAGGACGAGGGAGTCTTGGAGCAGTGTGTGGGCCTTCCGGTAGAGTCACAGACCTTGATCCACAAAGTAGCAGTAACGAGGGCGACGATGACTGGGAGGTTGCCCCTAGCTGGTGGGGCACCTCCTTCAGAGAGAGGACCAGGTGGTGGAGCTCTAGAGGCGCCATGAGTGCCTCTGTACATGTATTTTTGTATTTATATAGGTTTGTGAGCCCATTTTGTATATGGTGTTGTGACACCGATTTTGTACTTATAGGGGTGAGGTGGTTCACCTGCCTATGGATGTTGGACATGTTGTACTATGTTTTGTAAACATTGATGGCATATTGACCGATATATATATATATATATATATATATATATATATATATATGGATATACATTTTGGATCTATATGATGTTCACATGTGATGATAATTTTTAATGCTTTTTATGATGTCTAATCTATATGCTGTGACAGGCTTTTGATGGATTATGTATGGGTAATGGTATCTTGATGTGATAAATGCCAATATAACACTAGGTTAGCCATATTATCTATTATTTGATTTAATTGTCTTGGAATATGTGTAAATGTCATTGAATCAAAATGTCGAGATAAAAGTCTAACGTGCAGGTATTTGCGGAAGAGGCAAGGATAGCAGACACGATACACATTGTTGAGCTGAAGGACAATGAGATGGGAATATAGTAAGACACTAAGGTGATGGATATGGTGGTGAATGGCCTCAGCAAGGAGGCCAATGATGGATGTGTACTCTGCTTGGTTATTGGTTGCTGAGCTCAAACATATGTCTTTGGTGTGGTGTAGTTCATGTGAGGGGGAATAGAGGGCCCAAGCAGCCGAAGTGAGATTCTGTGTCCATCGGCTAGATCCATTGGTGTAAATGATGTGGTAGGATGATGGAGGAGGAATTTATCAAGAACATAAATGGTAGATTAGACACAAGGTATGGAGGGAAAAAAGAATATTAAAAACTCTACAAAATGTGTACAAAAAGAAAAATCCTAGTGTAGAATGGCTACGCTAAGGCGTAAAATTTCTTTAGGTACAACCCGTTGACGGGTTCTTTGAGAGGGTAGCCTTCGGGGGAGGCCAGGATATATGCACCTTTAGTGAGGCAATGTTGGATGATGTAAGGTCCATGCCATAATGAATCGAATTTTCCATGGCTGAGGGTATCGAGAGAAATATCGTAAGAAAGGATGAGGTTGCCTTCATTGAATGAGCGAAGGTTGACATGACAATCAAAGGTGACCTTCGATCATTTTTTTGCTGCCTCATTGTTCTGTAATGAAGACCGACGGTCTTCATCTAGCGAATCTAAATTCAAAAAACGCTGCTCCATTGGAGCAGTGTTGGGTAATATCTCAATAACGGTGCGTAAGGTGGGGATTTCGCACTCAATGGGGAGAGTGGACTCAACCTCATGGACAAGATGAAATGGGGTAAAACTAGTGGTGCTTTTAACTATCATGCGATAAGCCCATAATGTGGAAAATAACATATGATGCCAATTGTTCTTATGCTTGTTGACTGTGCACTGCAAGATGGTTTTGAGGACCTTGTTGACCGCCTCTACCTGGTCGTTGGACTGAGGGTAGTATGGGGAGGCGATTCGTGGGAGAAGCCTAACCTCGAGGAGGGTTCAATGAAAATATCATTCTTGAAGTGTTTCTCATGATCGGAGACTAACTGTAGTGGGAATCCAAAGTGGGAGATGACATGGTTAAAGAAAAAAAGCATTGCAGTGTCAGTGATGTTGTTAAAGGTAGGCATGGCTTCAACCTACCTAGTGAAGTAATCGAATTCCATGACGATGTATTTGTGTCCATTGCTATATGGAGGGTTGCAAGTCATGAAATAAATGCCCCATTTGCAAAAGGGGACAACAATAATGAATGGGTGTAGAAGAGTGGGTGGTGCTCATGATTTGTTGGGATATAGCTGACATTTGTCACATTGCTTCACAGCGTGGATGCTATCGTGAAACAATGTGGGCCAAAAGTAGCCTGCTCGAATGATTTTCTAGACAGTGGACTTCCCTGAGAGATGGCCACCACAGGCGCCAATGTGGCAGTCATTCAAGAATATATTGGCTTTGTCGATGGTCAAACATCGATGAAGTATGGTGTCGACCCCACGTCGATATAAGATATCACTGATAAGGAGGTAGTGGGGCGCCTGGTGGCGAACACGTCAACGATCGTCCCAGGAGAGGTGGTTTCCAAACTTCTGTGTTCAGAGGTAGATGAGGAGATCATTGTACCAAGGATCATCCGAGGGGATGTAAAAGAGATGTTCGCTAGGGAAGTTGGTATTGACGGGATAATTGGTAGTATCGAAGGGAAATGTCGTAATGAGTTCGGCAAGGACAAGGGATTTCTTGCTCTTGGGTGTTGAAAATTCAAGGTCGTACTATTGAAGGATGATGATCCATCGAGAAAATTTTCCATTAATTTGCCAACAACTAAGCAAGTATTGCATGGGGTTGGAATCTGCTACGACTTTGGTAGTTCGAAGTAGAATGTAATGGCCCAATTTCTGGACTTTGAGGACAACTGTAAGGGAAAGTTTCTCTCCGTGATTGTATTTCAAAGGTGGCCCTAAAATATTTTTACTAATATAGTAAATTACATTCTCATGGTCATCATACCCTAATTGGACGAGAACTCCTGCTACCGAGACAACTGAGGCCGATAAGTAGAGGATATAGTCGCGGTTATAGTCGTGTGGGCTAATAAATGGGGCATTAGAGAGTGCCACTTTCATATCATCAAAAAAAATTTGGGCATGTTCATCCCATTGGAATGGGATATCGTGACGTAAGAGGCAAAGGAAACCGTGTGCACAAGTGGCGTAATTGGGGACAAAGTGACGTAAAAAGTTAGCTTTGCCTTGTAAGATTTGCAGCTAGCGTAAATTTTTTTTTTTGGGGGGGGGATTTATGTGATGGCTTGGATCTTGAGGGGGTGCACAGTGATGTTGCATTTGGAAACAATGAACCCAAGGAGGCGTCCAGCGGTGACGTAGAATATGCACTTGAGGGGGTTCAACCGGATATTGTACTGACGAAACCTTTGGAAGATGATCTGTAAATCATCGAGATGTTGAGTGTGTTTCTTGGATCGAATGGTGAGGTCATCCAAGTATTCAAGGATGATATGAGCCAGATCATGAAAAATGTATGTCATGGCCCATTGAAAAGTGGCATAGTGTTATTGAGGCCAAAAGGCATGACACGATATGTGAAAGTACCCCAAGGGGTAGTGAATGCGGTTTTGTATTGATCGGTTGTGGGTTTGTAGAATAACTTCTTCCTCAGTAGTGAGGAGGATAGTGTGATCTACAGGAGTGTCTGGGTTTGGATACTGTCCCATCTGTGGTGGGGTAGGATGCATCTCTTATTGGGTGTTCATCACCCCTTGGTGTGGAATGGGGTTTTGCATTATGGCTGGGGGTGGTTGTTGCACATATTGTTGTGGGGCCTACTAAGGGGCAGGCAGTGATGGGGGACATGGTCCATTTCTGGATACTTTCATCCATTTAAAGTTAGTGATTTGAGGGAAATGGTGAGTATAATGGCCATACTCACCGCAAAGGGCACAAGGCAAGTTTGTCCGAAGATTATTGTTATTCTTCCCTTGGCATTTGTTATTATTTCCCCCTTGGGGGTTCTGGTTCCCCTGATTCTGGTTTCCCCTGGCATGTTGGTTCTATTGGGGGTGATGCCCTCCTGGTCCTGGATTATTATTGTTTCATTTTTTCCTTTCTTTTTGGCATTATTTGACTGAAGGGTCGGATTTTCCATATTCAGTTGTTCAAAATTTTGATATTGTTGAATGGGAGAGGGCTGATCAAAATTAGCCCCAATGTGTGGGTGTCCTTATGGTGGCGCCATGGGCTGTGGAGGGCCAGGAAATGGAAAGTACAGATTATTTTGTGGTAATGATTTGTAGGGTACATAGGAAGGCGTAGCGCTTTCACTAGTGCTTAGGGTGTAAGCTGAGGTAGAGAGGGTACCAAAACTTGGTTGGACAGTTGGGCACATTGTGGGTGACGACGGGGGTCCACTTATGGGTGAAGGAAGGGCAATAGGGTATGGTTGTTGATAAGGGGGAGGAGGATAATAAGGGGGTCCTCCTTATACGGATGGATATTGCGGTGGTCCATACATAGGTGGTTGTTGGGGGTGTGGATTGTGGTGTGTTGTGGTACCAATCAATCCATCTGTTGAGTGATACATCCCGTGTTTGTCCTGGATGAATGGTACAGGTCTTGGGAGATCAGGTAGTACTATGTATAAGTATCTTGACTGTGAATAGATGAGATCATATTGTTGAGCCTTGCTGATGGCTTCTTCTTCAGATTGGGAGAAGGTGGAAGCCACATATTTGTCGAGGAGGGAGACAAGTGATATGATAAACCAATCAAGCCATTTTTGTTTGGTGGTTTCTGCTTTGCATAAACTACGTCGTCGATGCCATTTGTGAATGTGGTCAGCGATATGTGTGGCTGAGGTTTGTTTAAAATCAGAGAGTAGTTCAATAACATTGTCATGTTGGATTGGCAATTGAAAGAAGGTAAAAAATGCTTTGGCCAAAGATTCAAAAGTCACATGGGATGATGATTTTTGTCTACATACCGCTTGGTTGATGGGCTAGTGAGTGTCTGTTGGAATAAACTTAATAGGATGGATTCATCCATGATGTTGTTTGAAGAGAACCATAAATGGAAGGTCATGACATGGTTGGCAGGGTCGTCTCCTGCCTTTCCTTCAAATTTGGGGATGTCTGAAGGTATTTTGGTGGGCATGGCAGGCCATGTGGGGTCATGCAATATAGGATCATTTGTGAGATTTCTTAGATCTAGTATATTGAGAGAAGCCAAGTATGGAATCTAGAGTGGTGGTGGAGGGTTAGCTCTAGCCATTATGTGAGTGGTGTGTGTACCTGACCCATGAGGGGGGTTAGGTGGGGTTGTACTTCCCCCTTGGGAAGAAGTTCCCCCCCCCTTCCATGTAAAGGAGAGTGAGTGGATGGTTGTCCTTGGGAAGTGGACCCAAGTAATGTGGAACCAAGAAAATCTGATCCCAAGACAGTAGCACTCACAGGGGTGTGAGATGGTGGAGCCGATGAATTGGCAAGACTACGAACTCCCCCTAGAATAGGAGGGAGATTTAGCAAGATTCTGGAACGACGGGGATTCTGTGGGTCCCCTATGAAGTCCGACTAGAAAAGTGGATGTGTGCAAATGGTGACGAGAACAATAAATGAAAAAGAGTCTTTGTTTATAATTTTTGGACCTTCACAATATATCTCATGATCATATGTAATCACAAGAGAATCATACATAAATCAATTGACAAAGAAACATACATGTGGGTAGGTAGTTTTTTGTCTACGTGGGAGAACAAAGAAACAAATGCCCATGTCCTAAAAAGATGTAACGTCCTTCCTCTCAAATAACACTGGACCTTCCAATAACACTCAACAGTGGGGTCTGAAGCCACCAGAAGAGGAAATAGTGAAGGATGAAATAATCGGTTATAATGAGGGGTGGAGGGGGAATATCCTAAAAGAGCTGGCGATATTTCCCAATAGCCACACAAAATCTGATCAAGGTGCAATTGCAACCCACAATTTCCACCTGGGTAGATGTCCTAAAATTTCGTCACTAGGTATCTTGGTCAAAGTGTGGCATTTAGATTTTTGGCCTCAGAAATGGGCCACGGGATGGATCCCATCCAAGAGGTGGGTTCCTCAAAGGGGGAAGCATAGAACAATTGGACCTCAGCCTTCGACCCTTCATAGGCATCTCCCTTCCTTATGATGTAGTAACACTTGACTTGGAGGATTTAAAAGTTCCCTATTTGTCAACTTCTACTGTTTGAAGATGTGAGAACAAAATAACGAGGATTTATTTGGATGCCTATCCCTGAGATCCTACCTAGACTAAAAAATTTCTTTTGGCACCTCCTGTGGAGGAAAACTTACTGAGTTTTTAGAAAAAAATTAGATGTGGTTTGTTTGAGAGATTAGGGGTGTGAACCAATCTTGTTGAAATTAAGTGGGGGTGGATAGTCTCATCAAGAAAAGGGTGGGGCATTTCGGAATCCCTTTGGAGGAAACTTATTTCTACCTCCACGATTCTAGATGAAACTATGTGAGTGAATAGTGACTTTGTGTGTGAATAAGTGAAAGTGTGCCAAATGTTTTTAATAAGTTAGGTGTCACCTTGTTGCATGTGGACTTCGTGTGGTCCTTACAAGTCTTGATTACCTAATTTACTAAATGCCATTGGTACAACCTCATGGAATTTTAAAGTCCCTAGAGAACTAGCATGTGGACATATGGGTCCTTACCAATAGTTTAACTCCCTAGTGTGATTTAATCTAAGAAAGCTTCCAAAACTATCCTAGATTGTGGGCATGTATGGGCCCATTACAAAACCTTTAAACTTCCCTAGTGATGTAATCTAAGAAAGTAGATTCAATACTATCCTATCTTTGTAGAATGTGGGCATGTATGGGCCCTTACAAATTTAAGATGTGTTTGAAAAAGAAACTAAGAGGAGTCCCGAGGGGGCTATTGTCCTCTCCTAAATATTTTGTCTTTAAGGGAGATGAAATCTTCCCTCAATCATTTTTCTGATTCTCAAGATCACTTTATGGCACGAGAGAAGAGCATACTTAATGATTGACGTTCAATTTTTGGTCCCAATGCATGTGGTTATATATGTGATATAGAATAATTCCAACTTAACTTTAATCAAATCAAGCCATCCATGTGGAAAAATGAAAGCAAAAAGAGGATAAATATGAAATTTAACCCCGTAAGTGCCTATGTTTTGACTAACCCTTCATGTGGAGAGGGAATCTAAGTGTGGTGCATATTACAATTTGCATAGAATCAAGTTTAATAAGGCTATGGGCCTTCAACATATCACAAAAACCATTACAATGTTTTAATTTATGAAGAGATGCACGGGTCACAGAGTAGACAGAGGTGCATGTGGAGCCAATGCGCAAACTAGATATGACCTGTTGGCATAGGTTCACAAAAGGTGCTAAGCAACACAGTGAGTTTGGCGCACGTGCTCATAAGACGCGCCCGTGGGTTAAAAACCCGCGCACTTTCTATTACATGGTCGAGAAGAAAATTTTGGATGAAATTCTCTCAGCTCAGCTCCAAATTTAGCTTTTTGCAGGCAGACATGGACCGGTTATGGTTCCTGCAAGTTAAATAAATAAAAAAGAAGTGATGAAACAACCCAATTGGGGAGGAAATTGATACCTATTCCCCAGTGGAGTCACCAATCTGTTGTATCCTTTTCGTCACCTAAATGAGAAAAATAAGGACACTTACAAGTCCAGCTGGGTTAGCTAGACATGACAGAAGTGAATGCAAGTGTTAGAAACATCAAGCATAATAAATAAACAAACGAATAAACTAAAAACAATAAAAGAAACTAAACTAGAGTGCATAAGGATATTAGAATAAAAAATAAACAATATTCATGCCAACAATGGATAGATTTTATTAGTGGGAAAACACCAAAGAGAAAGGGAGACTTATGGGTCCCCACTTTCTCCAAGGGAGGGCTCTTGAACCCCCAATGATTGAGATCTTCTTACAAATAGAAAACTAGAAGGAAATAGTGAAGACATCCAAAGCTCATTCACTCAAGAGGTGACGTGGATAGCTCAATGAAATGGTGCTTGTATGCTCCAATGAGGAAACAGGTTCCTTACAAGAGAATATAAGTAGCATAACAATACAAATATATTCTTGTAAATATAGTGCACCCATGGCCTCTTTTTATAGCAAATATTTGAGTCATTATTCAACTAGTCTTTAGTGTGAACAAGGAGCCATTTAGGGCACCTCTAACTCTTTGACTAGCTCCCCCCCCTTGGATTCAGTTTGGATTTGAGGGTCAAATTGACTTGGGATATGAACCAGAAGTGGGTGGGAGGCTGACCAAAATCATAAATGCATTGTTCTGAGGTGTGCATGGTTTTTTGCGTCCACAGTCGCGCATCGGGCGCATGTGCATTTTTTCAGCGTTTTTTGATTGGCACATGTGCGCGCACTTCTTGTTGGACACACCTACTACACTTAGAGGGGGGGTGAATGAGTGTGGGGATATTTTTCCCAAAACTTCCCTTTTGCACAAAA
>JASDQU010371683.1:0-19323 GCA_032191745.1 Picea mariana
GCAGTCAATCCAGATGATTCTTGGTATAAAATGCAAAGATGCACCACGCAAATGCCTAAAGTACATGGTGCTAGTGATGTGGCTGGAGGGATTTTAGAAAAGTTCCCAAAGCGCCTGAATGTCGTTCCTCCTAGAGTTCTCAGTGGTTCATTATCAGGTGTTATAGCTGAGTCATATAATGCTGATACACAGTTGTGGAAGATGCACGTGACGGCCTACAAAAGAATCAACAAATTTATTGGAGAGATTAGATATCGCAATGTTATGGACATGAATGCAGAAGCACTTACATCCAACAAAGTTTGGGTTATGAATGTTGTCCCAACCATTGCAAAAGACAATACACTTGGTGTGATA
This sequence comes from Picea mariana, assembly GCA_032191745.1. NCBI lineage: Eukaryota > Viridiplantae > Streptophyta > Pinopsida > Pinales > Pinaceae > Picea > Picea mariana. The sequence continues at coordinate 358 of JASDQU010371683.1, forward strand.
TATGAAAGAGGCCTTATTAGAATTTATCATGACTGGTGTGAAGCTTTCTCAACATATCCAAGGACATATGACCTAATTCATGCAAACGAATAGTCTCAAGAACTCTGCTACCCTGGAGCTTAGAGTTGAAGTTGCAGAAGCACAGGTCAGATTAGACCGGGATGAATGCAAACATGTTATCCATGTTCCATATCCACAATTGGCATTATAGAATAGGCATCTAGTTCTGATGGTAAAGACCTTAATAAATATTATGTTGTAAACAATAAAGTGTGTGCTTATGTGGTTCAAGCATGAACATAATATTGTGTCAATCTGTGACAAGAAGAAACGGAGACAATACACACACAAAAGAAGCATGAAACGACAGGGCAATGTCAGAGACAGTGGCTACTTCAAAAGCTCTGTCTTGCAGCATTTACTCAGACTATTATATGAGCAKACCTCTCTTTTAAAGTGYTGTAGGTGGGCAATTAGTGHTGYTGCTACTTTCARGAGTGGTGTGATTTYAATCTAATTATCCTACTGAAGYTGYTGGTGTATGCTTSAGATCTGGTGGCAAAGTTTTTCATSTTTTCCCTACACTCAATCTTAGATAGATTTATTATGCAAAACAAATGGGTGGATTTTGTAAAAGATTTATTTGATTTTTGTTTTAATTAAAATAGATTCAATTAGGATTTGGTTTGTTCTAAATTAGCATAGTAGTTTTAGTTTGTTGTGATTTAAATATTTTGTTTTGTTTTAATTAGTAATCAAATATTTATTTGATTATATTTCTGTTAGATTTGATTAAAAGATTTATGTTTTAAGATTAGAATAGCTACAGAATCGTTTGGTTCTGTTATATAGTCATAAAAGTTGATTTTTTTGATGATTTTGCAACTAAAATATCATTTAATCTTGCCCATTTTTGTCCTTTTTCAGGTACTTACGAATTTCAATGACCAATGGGCAAGCTGTGGCTGTTTGAGAGATGTTTTAGTGATGCAGTCCTGTTATGGGTTGTTAGCCTTAGTCAGTTTTAGGAGATATCCTCCCAGATTTTTGTAAAACAGTTTTGAATTCCACAAGGATGTTTTACCTTGGGAAAAAACTTATAAATGCTGCTCATTTTTGTAATATGGAGAATCCCCAGTTGGGGAGAACAAGGATATGGAGTTCTGACTCAAACTGGAGCAGAATTGGTGTTTTGTTGTAGCTTTCCGCTTTTCAATATATCAACACTCTGTTCTATGTTTTGTATATCAGCTTGTTTATGGTTTGGTATTGCGTTAGCTATCTGAATTACATGCAAATGATATAATCTTATTTCTTATATCTATATCTTGTTTCTTCCTAGATCGATAAAGGACATAACAATTCTCAATTCATTTTAGTGAACGATAGCTTTGTCTTCTTCGTAATTTGAATTGTCATATATAAGCTTGCTGTATAATAGGTTTCCCCTTTTGCAGAAGTTTATAATCAGAAAATTGTTATGATAATCTTTTATGTCTTGTTTGTCCTGTAATAATACTTTAGGAAGCATTACAGCTGATCGTTTCCAAGAAGATTAAGGGTCTAACTGGTGTGAGTTTCCCTCCTCCAATCAGCTTAGAAGTCATCTCGCACATGACAAACTTGGAGCGTATCCAGGTTAATTAGTTAGAAGTTTATTTTGATTAATTAGCAGTTAGTTAGATTTAGATTAGAATTATTTAATTGCAGTTAGTCTCCTTTCTGTTCTATAAATACAAAAAGACAAAAATAGATCCTTGGCTGTCTTAGGGCAGCGAATACATTGGTTTCACAGGTTTTAATTAAATCTGTAATCTGTCCATATTGTATATTTGTGAATAAAGAATGATTTTAGCTGATAATTAAGTAGTTGATTTGAGTTATTATGATCGTAGTTAGTAGTTTGTGTACATATAGTAGTTAGTAATTTGTAGTTAGTTTAGTTAGTTAGTTTTAGTTAGTTTTTATTAGTTTCTAGTTTCTTTAGTTTAGATTATATAGCTCAGATCACTTTCTCTTCGGTTTCCTTACGATACCTTAGAGCGGCCAACGGAGCCGTTAAACTCGTCATGGTGGTTCATTCCAAACGGCTTGGGTTATTTAGACAACCCCGGACCGGTTCCACTCTTCCAGTTGACGAATGGACTGTTTCGCCCGTCAACACCGATCCAACAAACTTCTCTGGTTAATCTATCACATCTCCTTGTAGATAAATCATACATTTGGTTCTACTAGTTCTCCAGTGCTTCTTCTAAATTTGATGAACATGTGTTGTCAATTCGCCAGCTTAGGTTTCCATCTGATGTAGGATTAATGTAATCCTGCTGTTTGGCTGTCAATTTGTATATATTTTCTAGCTCATATGTGTGGTCTTCTTCTCTGATGGGCTCTGTGTATCTGGGACCTTCATCAGGATCCATAGGTGCGATGACCCTAAGGCCATCTCCTTCAAACATCATTCTTCTTTTCTTCAAGTCAACAAGAGTAGAATTATTGAAAGCCCAATCAATTCCTAACAATGTGAGATAAGGAAAACTATCATCGACTATCTCAATCACCTCGAAGTCCACAAATGTTCTGACCCCATCGATGTCCACAGGGACATGTTCTAGTCTTCTGAATGGGCTCATAGCCTGTTGATTGGCCATCCTGAGCCTGATAAGGGAATAGATCAACTTAGGTTTTCTCATCAGTTCCCAGGTCTGCTTCGTCATAACATCGACCTCTGACCCTAAGTCAAGGACCACATACTCTATATCATACTCTCAAATTCGAGAGTTCAAGTGTAGTTCCTTATTTTTCCTTCTCTTTTTGGATAGTTGATGTACTTCTTTATTCAGTAGAGGATCTATCTTTTATATTTCATACTATTTGATCAAGTTTTGTAGCTCTTGTAAAACACTCTCATCCTTTATCAAATTAATACAAGTGCATAAAAATTCCATGAGCTTACTTACCTCTTTTCCTTCTCTGGACGAAGCAGACTGATCAAAGGCCAGGGGCATTCTACATTCTCTTACTTCTAGTTGAGCCTTTCATGAAGAAGCCCAATCTCTCCCGAATTATTTTCTTGCTTCCTCAAATGTTTGTTTCTCTTTATTTGGATCAAACTCTTGTGTCTTCTCCCCATCTTTTTTGACTCCTGATTGTTCTGCAGTCTTCCATAGAGTCATTTTTTCTTCTCATGTAGCAGCTCCTCCTCTAGTGATAACAACGACTCTAGGATCTGCTCCGTGGGGTTCTACTGTGATTATCTATACTTGTTGGTTTCCTCCTTATATTTCCTAAAGTTTGGCTAACAACGCAGGACAATCTTCTATGACATGTTCAAATGAGTTGCAATAGCTACAAGTGGTACAAGGGTTTTGACAGTCCCTTGCCAAATGTCCTAGCTGTGCACATTTATAACAAATGATCTGGCCTATACCTCGACCCATACCTGCTCCTCGTCCTCTTCCTATGAATCCACCATGAGGGTTGAAGTTTCCTCTACCTAGGGAATTATACTGCGTAGTGTTCCCTTCTTGCTATAATTCTCCTTGAAATTTGTATATGTCCCTTGATATTTCATGCATGAGGTCATAGGCCCTACAATCCCCATCATCATTCCCTAATGACTTATAGAATGTGAAATACAAATTTGCGGGTGTCTGAACATATTTTTTCATGTAATAGCATTCACTAAGGCGATGCCTGTTTCTACATACCTCTCACCAAGGTAGGGTAACTTGCTTCAAAGGGCTCGGAGCTCCAGATACCAAGTACTCGTGGAATAGGGGGAAATGCTCTTTGTCGTGGCCTTCTGTTTTGCATCTAATGCACCATATATCTTCTCTTTTATATTTTCCCTTGTCTTTATTCATATCTTCGACCTGCAGAGACAAGCTAGTTAACTGACTTAAAATCTGATGCATACCTAAGTTGGATTCTCCCATAGGGGCTGATTCTAGATTCATGGAAGTCTCCAGTGCCTCAACCTGCGAAGCGATCTTCTTTGCATCAGAGGGACTCTAATTTGTGGTAAGAGGGAAGAAATGAAGCATTCCTTGTTCTACTCATCTAGGATCTGAAAATTTAGTCGACTCGTTAAGGTTTTAAACCTCTGATCAAACTCCCAAATAGGTTCAGCTACTCGTTGCTTGATTTATTTCAACTCTGTAATGCATTGTGACTCCGACTTGGGTTTCTTGAATTCTGCAACCAACACATTCTTGATCTGATTCAATGGTTTAGGTTGTGTAGTTCCTTGGACAAGTTTCATGTACTAGATTAGTGCATGGTCTCTCAGGGTAGTATTGAATTGAGCTCGTTTAACAGCTTCGTCGGTGACATTCTTAATACTCCATACAACTTCACATAGAAACTAGTGTTGATCAGGATCTTCAGATCCATCTCCTTTGAAGGTGGGTAACCTCATCGCATCTGCCATAGATATTCCTAGGTTTCCTAACTGAGTGTGTGCTGAACCACTTGTACCAGTGCTCTGAGTGTTCTGATAATTGAGGTTACTCTGGTTGCTTAATTTTGGTGAAACAACAGGGGGTGTAATAACACTTACTTCAATAGTCTGCGTAGTCCTTGAAGTTTCTGACTCTTCTCAGCAAAGTTCTTCAGTATTTTATTTTCTTTGCCCAACGAACCTTGAATTTTCCTCGTTTAGTATCTTGTCCTCTTATCCACTATAAAACCCTTCTTCCTGTAGAAGAGGTTCGTGACCTTACTCAAACAAGTTCACCAGAGGAAATTCCTTGAAGGCCCTCCCACTGCGTGCCTGTCAAACCTCTGTGTCACTGTCACTATCTAAATTCTTGAGCATTACCCACTACTGTATCTTCAATATGTTCCTCTCATGCAATAACATCTTGATCCTCAACTCCAGAAATTGTAAAACTTTTCCTCTAGGTCCCTTAAATAAATATCTTTCTACTTGTCTATATGACTCTACTCTATCAATAGAAAACTTGGTGATATACCCTCCGATGGTACTATCAAACCAGTGATCTACTTCTCTTGACACAACATTATCAACTCTCTTGACCCTCTTGATCATCGCCGATTTCCAAACCATAGGTGGTCTAGATCTGATCTCAAACTGGGTATCTGCTAACCTAGCTAACCACTAGTATAGCTCCTTATGGATCCCTCCAAAGAAAATCTTGTGTATATCAATAAGGATATACCTTCCCAACTAGTCCTTGGTGCTAAGATTAGGGTTCTTGTTCTGGGGTTCTACAAAGTCCTTTTCTTGTTCTTCTATCCACTTCTTAATCTCTGTCTTTGATGGAAACCACCTTGACATTCCCTCAAGAAGATCCCGGTCCCGACAACAGAACCACTTTTTGGCACAAGGGTAGACCCAGAGTTCAACACTAATGGGGTACCAACAAGCCCTAACTACTAGCCCTTTTGGCAACACCTGCAAAGCAGATGCAGTCTCACCCAAAGTAGCTATAGGGGCTTGTAGGACACAGATGTCTACAACCAGAGGAAACATAAAGTGGATCCAGTACAATCAACGACACAACATCTAGATATCATTTACTAGCTTAAACCTACTTCACATAGTATATCTTAGATCTAGCACAATAATGTAATAATAGAGTAATCAGAAGACAAAGAACATAACATCAATCACTCATTGTTGCGCCTCTTTTGTCACCTTGGTGAGAAAAATAGAGGTGCTTGCAAGCTCAGTTGGGTCTGCTGAGCAGGACAGCTGTAAAGAAAAGAGTTAGGGAAAGAAAATAAAAACTACAATTAAGAATTAAACTAACATATGCAATAAAAACTAAATTCATGAGCATAGGAACATAGAAACAAAAAGAACCATAAAACCCATGTCACCAATGTTTGAGGCTGATCTATTAGTGAAAACAAAGCACCAAGAAGAAAGGGGACTATGAGTCCCTCCTTCCTCCAAGGGAGGGCTCTTGGACCCCCACTAGCTATCTCTTCTTACAACAAAAAAAAATGGAAAATGGTGATGAAAGAACTCTTTACAAGTCCACTCAATGGGTGAGGTGGATTGTCCAATGCTATGGTGCCAATATTCTCTTGACAAGGATGGAGTCCTCAAGACAATAGAGGTAGCATAACATTACTTTGAGTTCCTTGAGAAAATGAGGTGCATCCATGTCTTTTTATAGCATTCATTTGGGTTATTGTTTAACTGCTTTGTAGTGTGAAAAGAGGCCAATTAGGGAATTATTAGGTCTTTGACCAGCCCACCAGTCAGATCCAGTCCAGATTTGAGGGTCAAATCGGCTTGGGAGCTAAACCATAAGTGGGTGGGAGGCCTACCACTCTCATAAATGCGCTGTTTAGCAGGTGCACGGATTTTTGCGCTAACAGTAACGCATCGTGTGCCTGTGCGTGATTTATGCGTTCCTGTTCTGTGCATGTGCGCGCATGCCCAATGGCTGCATAGCGCTCTTCAATTTTTTCACTACTTTGTATAGTTTTTTGACCTTTTTGAATGCTATGGTATTAATTCAGGTCCATGGATGACTTCATCACTGTTTGACGATGCTGAGTTCTTGTAACCATGTGCAGACAAAATTCCAGTGATAACAGATGCCCCCTGATGGATGAGGTTAGGAGCATACGTATAGCCGAAATCCATCAATGTTTCTTCTACTGAGAATGTTGTTGTAAGAGAGAGAAATAGTGGGATCATCCAGAGCGATCTATTGGAGGGAAAAAGGAACCAATAGGACCCAAACTTCCATGAGGTGTGTAAAATATAAAACTGTGTACAAACAAGGTGGGCATGCCCCATGCTCGTGTCATGTAACTCTGAAAAAATATGACTGAAGTATTGGTATAGACAACTGTAGCAGCCTTGGGGGTGGTCGTGATACAGGCATAAGACAATTTTGTGAATGAACATGCTCTGAATAGTAGGCAGTGATCACAGTAATAAGTAGTAGCGATTATGTGGGCATTGATGGCCCTACCAAGTTCAAAGGTCTTCGGAAAATAAAAGAACTAACTGCAATAGTTGCAAAGTAAGACCCACCATAAAATGAGAAAGTGTTGGCGTCGAATGTTAAGGGGGTAAACGACAGCAGGGAGAAATGGTGTTTCACCCTGTGCCGTCTGAGATCTCTCAGCGAGTGGATAATGAGAATCAAGATACTGTCGCCCTTCTGAAAACTATGCTGATGTCGACAAAAAGGGGGATGTGACTCCCAGAAGCAACTGGCTTCGTGAAATCTATTGAGGTGAGGAAGTGGCATAGGTACATGGACAAAGTCAAGATGTGGGAAGACTCAAGACTACCCTTGGTTGGAGTATGTATGAGAGAAAAAGTGGCCGCAACCATTCAATGAGGTCGAGTGTCAGGGGGACGACAAGACCGGGGATAAGTTGTGCTAGAGGCGGGACAAGGTGAACAAATTCAGAGGGAAGAGGTAAGTGACCTATGGGGTACTCTAAAGATATGGACGATGTCGGAAAGGGTGGATGAAAAGTAGTGCTCCAATGAAGGGTGACATGGGTTGCAGTTGGCCAAACAAGGAAAGTAGGTCGCCCAAAGGTGACGACAAAAAAAAGGGAATGTAATGACTGGAAATAAAGGCGTTTGTACAATAAATAACGAATAATTTTGGGGAGAAATGTACAAATACAGAAACAGGTGCCCCAGTGTGATATGTGTGGCCCATGCAGGGCATAATTTTCTTGGAAAGTTGATGAAGGGTGGGGGCCCCATTGGTGAGTTTTTATATGAGGTAGGTGAAATGAAGGGAGATTTGCAGATGGGAAAACTGATTGTGGATGAAATGGAGGGTTCATGATATAGTGGAGGTGCAGGAAAAAAAATAGAACCGTGAAGAGATAATCTGGGAGTCCATGTGGGAAAGCTAGCAAAATGAGGAGAAGGAGTATGTGGTTGATTTTCGACATGATGAAAGACTATCGGGACTCCCATCCCTAAATGGTTTTGAAAAACAACATGAGTGTCAGAAGTGTCAGAAGGTGCTATGAATGGGACAACTCATGTGGGTAAGAATGCTATCGGATGACAGTACCGGAGATGCAAATGGAGGTGTGGGTAATGCAGAGCCGGGAATGGGGATCCTAGAGGCAAATGTCAGAGGGTGTGAATGGAAATGTAAGTGAGATACAGAGGGAAAGACTACATGCCAGTGCTGAGTATATACTTGAAGGTGTGGTGCCGATGTATGATGGTCAAGTACCCGAACACATGAAAACCAAATACCCAAAGTGAACAATATCTGAAGAGAATCTAATATATGAGCATGTATTTGATAAGCGTGAATATGTGCATGCATACCTGACCAGGGTATGAAAAAAAGGGCACCCTAGGGGCTCAGAATGAAAAGAGGCCCAGGGACTGCTGTGATGTAGATGATGGGATGTGGATCCTGTGGCTGAAGACGGATCGAAAAATGGACACCGTGGGCTCCCGGAATGGTGAGTGGAAGTTTGGCAAAAGGCCTATATATAGTTGTAGGGCCCACATCGCCACCTCATTTGTACTTGCTACAATAGTGACTGGACGAGCAGTTTTCAGAGGATATTTGGAGATTCAAAGAGGACAAGGCATCCAATTGGCGATTAGCGAGCATCAGGTTAGTGGTTTGATCATCCTGTATAGAAATATAATTTCATTTTTTGGGAAGGGGTTGTAAAAAGGGCCGTACAGAGGGATTTTTGGGATGTGGGCTCCATGTGCATGGGCAATCCGGAAGTAGGCGCGCACATGTGCACACCTGCCCACCAGATAGACACACATGGGGGCGCTGGTGAGGGAATTAAAGGTGCGCACTATGTGCATGCCTATCGACTGTACAGTTGCGCATTTGTGCATGGTTGTGGCGTGGACAGGCGGGCACCAGTGCGTGCTTGTGTAGGTAATAGGCATGCCTGAGAGCGCACCTGTGTAGGTAACAGGCGTGCCTGAGAACGCGCCTATGCAGCTAACATGTGCGCATTCGTGCGCGCCTGTGTAGTGAACAGGCACACAAGTGTGTGCACCTGTGGGTTGAAAAAACTGTGCCTTAGAGGCAAAGCTGACGGGTGTAAATTGATCTTTGTGATGTTGTTGATGGTCTCATGGGTTGATATAAGACTCTTTGTTGTGGCTGCAGGTGGACAGTTTGCACGATGCCAGTGGGTTGGTGAGAGCGAGATTGGTCTTAGCTATGAGACGCCGTGGCTATTGAGGAGCCAGGTGTGCAAGCGACTTTGGCAGCCTGTGGGTTGCTAAAGTTCTTTGAGTGCCCATTGATACGGGCGCAGGAGTATCTCCTGTAGTTCCTGATCCAGATGTGGAGTCTGGAGCTGCACTGCTTCCTTGCGCGAGGAGAGTAGATCCCCTTCACGGTGGTGGAGGATGTGTACTTCTTGACTGGGCTCCCATTTCGGGGTGTGCCCCTACCGGCAGAATCGGTGTTACTGAGGGACCTGACCCTAGCGACCGTTGGCCGGAGATACTATTCAGGTCAGAACTTTATGTCCGGGATGGTTGTGAGCATTGGGTCGATAGATGCCCTGGTGCATCACTGTATAGCAGTGATGATTGTGAGAGTATATGGGTCACTGGCGACCCAGCGGATCAGTGGGGGCCAATTGCTGGTGATGGGGAGAGTGTTTGTCGACGAGCAGTTCACTTGGGGGCCTATGCCACATGCGAGGATGGTGGCGCAGTTGGACCATTGTCGGTCCATGAATATGGGGGAGTTTACCTTTGAGTCCATCCTGGTGGCCTGGTTCCTGGAGAGGGTGTCGATGTTCCACCCGAGGATTCTATTGGGTGCGCCTGGGGTGCGAGAGCCGCGACTAAGGTGGTGGTCGACCGTGTTGTTGCGTCATGGTGGTGGCGAGGGTGGCCACTTTTTTACTGTAGAGGCGACACAGGTATGGCGGCAGATGTTGTAGGTGATACTTCGGTACCCCTATGCCGGGGTTGACTTCCGGGATGATCCGTACATGGTGCTACCTCCAGGGGAGGTTTTTGACCATCGAGGTATGTTTATTTGATGATGTTGATATGTATGTTTTGTGTTTTTTGAGATAGCATGCCTTATGTATATGATATATATGATGATACTATCTAGTGTTTGTTTGCATGTGCAGATGTGGCACCTCGTGGGCGCGAGGTGGATTTGCAGAGAGCATCAAAGAGACTATCGTGGGGAGAGAGACGTTGGCATGAGGATGTCGCGGTGCGACCAGCTGAGCCTAAGAGGGCAGTGAGGAGGCGCTGGTTTGATGACCTTGGTGCTAGGCCATCACACGCTCCTCTGGCGGCTGCCGGAGCTGATTTTGAGGACATACGCCATCGTCTGGAGACGGTGTTACAAGATGTGTCGGAGGGCATATGGTCGCACATCCAGGATGAGAATTTCCTGGAGCAGTGTGTGGGGGTGCCGCCGCCATGGCGGGCCATAGTACGATAGACAACAGTGGCTGTTGCGCTGACGACCGATCAACTACCGCCAGGGCAGGAGGGGCCGACAGGGGGGGGACCACCACCTCCTGGGGCAAGTGGTGGTGGGCCGCCACCACCTGAGGGAGGAGCAGGCGGTGGTGCACTAGAGGCACCATGAGTGGTGCTCTGATGCATTTGATGTATATATATTTTTTGTATATAGGCTGGTGAGCCCATTTTGTACCGAGGTGTTGCATTGGCCTGTGGATACTTGTATTTTTTGTATATAAACATTCGGATGGAATGGTGGACCTTTATATATACATGAGTATACACATTTGAGATCTATGTGGTGTTTACATGTTTTTGGTTAAGGTTTTGATGATGTCTATTCTATATATATGCTGTGACAGGTTTTTGTTTGATATGTTTATGTATGTGTAGAGTTTGCTTGATGTGTTATATGCCAGTCTAACACAATATTAGCTAGGTTATCCGTAATTTGATTCAGTTGTCTTGGAATATGTGTAAATGTAATGGAATCAAAATGTCGAGATAAAAGTCTGACCTGCAGGTATTTGCGAAAGAGGCAAGGATCACGGACGCAATACACATTGTTGAGCTAGAGAATGACTAGTTGAGAGTCGAGGAAGACGCTAAGGTGACGAATACGATGATGTTGGGCGTCGTCCAGGAGGCCAATGACAACGGTGTATTTGGCTTGGTTGTTGGTCGCTGAACCCAAACATATGCCACTCGAATGGAGCATTTCATGTGAGGGGGTGTAGAGAGCCCAAGCGGCCAAAGCAAGATTTTGTGTCCAACGGCTGGTGCTGTCGGTGTAACCGAAGTGGTAGGCTGGTGGAGGAGGCATCTTTCAAGATCACAAATGATAGTTTAGATGTGAAGGATGGAGAATAAAGATTAAAAACACTAAAAAAGAAAATAACCTAAAGTAGAATGACTAATTTTAACCATAAAATTTCTTTTAAGTATAACCCATTGACGGGTTCTTTGAGAGAGAGGCCTTTAGGGGAGGCCAAGATGTATGCACCTCTGGTGAGGTAATTTTGGATAATGTATGGGCCACACCAGAGTGACTCGAATTTTCCGTGGCCAAAGGTATCATGAGCGATATCGTAAGCCAAGACAAGGTCGCCTTCGCGAAATGAGCGAAGGTTGACATGGCGATCAAAGGCAGCCTTGGATCATTTTTTAGCTGCCTCGTTGTTCTGTAAGGAAGATCGATGATATTCATCCAGAGACTCCAAGTTCAGCAAGCGCTGCTCCATTGGAGAAGTGTCGGGTAAGAGCTCAATTGCGGTGTGTAAGGTGGGAGTTTCGCACTCGATGGAAAGAGTGGCCTCAACCCCATGGACTAAATGAAATGGTGTGAAACCAGTAGATGTTTTCACAGCTGTTTGGTAAGCCCATAGCGCAAAAAATAACATGTGATGCCAATTGGTTTTATGTTTATTAACCGTGCATTGTAATATGGTCTTGAGGAATTTGTTAACTACTTGGACCTGTCCATTAGACTGAGGGTAATATGGTGAGGCAAACTCGTGAGAGAATCCTAACCGTGATGAGAGTTTGACAAAGATCTCATTCTTGAAGTGTTTCCCATGATTGGAAACAAGTTGGAGGGGTACTCCAAAGTGGGATATGACGTGGTTAAAGAAAAAATGCGTTGCAGTGTTAGCGGTGTTGTTGAAAGTGGGCATAGCTTCTGCCTATTTGTTGAAGTAATCAAGGATGACCACGATGTATTTGTGACCATTGCTGGAGGGGGGATTACAAGTCATAAATTCGATGCCCCATTTACAAAAAGGGCTGGCAGTAATGACAGGGTGAAGAAGAGAAGGGGGAGCTCGGGCTTTAGTGGCGTAGAGCTGACATTGCTCACATCATTTTACGGCATGAATGCAATCATGAAACAAGGTAGGCCAAAAGTAACCGGCTCGGATAATATTTTGAGCAGTGGATATGCCCGATAGATGGCCCCCACATGCGCCATTGTGGAAGTTGTTTAAGACTCTATCAGCCTCATCGATAGTCAGGCATCAACGAAGAATGGTGTCAACGCCCCACCGGTATAGGATGCCTCCGATGAGGAGGTAGCGGGGGGCCTGATGGAGAATACGATGACGATCATCTCATGAAAGGTGGTTACCGAACTTTTGAGTTTGGAGGTAGACGAGAAGGTCACCATACCAAGGATCATCCAAAGTGATGTAAAAGAGATGCTCGTCGGGAAAGTCGGTGTTGACAGTGGTAGTGGTGGTGTCAGAGGGGAGGGTCGTGACAAGTTTGGCGAGCATGAGGGCCTTCTTACTCTTAGGTGTTGAGAACTCGAGGTCGTACTTCTGAAGGATAATGATCCATCGAGAAAATTTTCCGTTAACTTGCCGACGATTGAGCAAGTACTGCATAGGGTTGGAATCTGCGATGACTTTTGTTGTTCGAAGCAGGATATAGTGGCGCAGTTTCTGGACTGCGAGGACAACTGCTAAAGCAATTTTCTCTTTGTGTTTATACTTCAAGGGTGGCCCTGAGAGGTTTCTACTAACGTAATAAATGACATGTTCATGATTTTCATCACCGAGCTGGACGAGAACACCGGCTACTGATACAATTGATGTTGATACGTAGAGGATATAGTCACAATTGTAGTCAGGTGCACTAATTAAAGGTGCATTTGAAAGTGCGGTTTTAAGATCGTTAAATGACCATTGGGTGTGGTCGTCCCAGTGAAAAGGGATGTCGTGACATAGTAAGTGAAGGAAACCGTGCGTGCGTATGGCATAATCTAGGACAAAGCGTCTAAGGAAGTTAGCTTTGCCCTGTAGACTCTGAAGTTGTCGTAAATTCCAAGGAGGCGGAATTTCGGTGATAGCTTGGACTTTGAGGGGGTCCATGGTAATACCACTTTGGGAAACAATAAATCCGAGGAGGCACCCTGCGGTGACACAAAACACGCACTTGAGAGGATTCAAGCGGATGTTGTATTGACGACACTGTTGAAAGATGATTTATAAATCATCTAGATGTTGTGTGTGTTGCTTGGATCAAGCTGTAAGGTCATCCAAGTAGGTGAGGGTGATATGATATAGATCATGAAAGATGTATGTCATAGCCCACTGGAAAGTGGCGTCGACATTATTTAATCCGAAACACATGACACGGTATGCAAAAGTACCCCACGGGGTAGTGAATGCGGTTTTATACTGATCGGCGGGGTGAATTTGAATTTGATTATAAATAGAGAATCCGTCCATAAAGGATAGAGCCTCGTGGTTGACGCAGTCGTCGATAATTTGATCGATGAAGGGCGTTTGAAAGTTATCTTTGGGACATGCATGATTGAGATTGTGAAAGTCAGTGCAAACGTGGATAGTGCCCTATTTTTTGTTAACAGGTACAGGGTTGGAAACCCATGAGGTATAGGCGATGGGGTAAATGAAACTAGCAATGCGTAATTTGTCAATTTCGGTTTTGATGGCCACAACTTTGGATGGATGTAGCGGTTGTTGTTTTTGGCGGACTGGTGTAATTTCAGGCCAGGTGTCGATGTGATGTTCGACAATAGAGGGATCGAGGCCAAGCATTTATGTGTATGACCAGGAAAAAATATCCCTATATTCCTGGAAGAGGGCTTTATATGCTGTGATTTCCTGGGGAGTGCAAGCAGCTCCAATGGTGATTTCTTCGACGATGTCATTTTTAATGGAAATTTCGATGTTAATGGTGGGGGAAATGTTGGCCATGTTGACTTCTTCAAAAGCATCTGGGCAAGTGTTGTGGGGTTTTTCTACCCTATGGACTAGCAAGCTAGGGCTTTAAACTTGCATGCAGATCATGACCCTTCAAAAATAACTTTTAACCTCCTACCCAAACCTATAACCCTTTTTCTCAGGCAAATATGGGAAGAATCAACTAACCTTTTTATCGACGGTTGAAGTAGATCCTCCGTTGAGCTTTTATCTCCTTGCTACTGCTGCTCCTTCCACAAAGCGATCCTGCAATCAAGACAAAACTACGCATGCATGCTACTGATCTACTAGAGGGTTAGAGATTAAACACAAATCAAATAAAACATATGAGACTCATGTATTTGGGATGGGAAAAGTATCTTTTTATTAATCTCAATACGAATCAACTTACAATGAGTATAGATACCGGCCACCATTCCTCGATCCTGATCCTGGGCTCCTCCTCTTCTTTTGTCCTCCAACTGCTGTTGCTTGAATTTCTCCTAAAGCTTGAGGCAAGGCTAAAGGGTTGGGACAAAACGGACTTGGCAATTTGGAAGAGTTTTTTTGCTATGATTTTTCCTCCTTTGAATAGTACCCCTACCCCTCCTTTTATAGGCTAGAAGGAGCTAGGTTTTTAGGCGAACTCTCGGCCATGCATGGCTGGGAGTTCCAGTTAACTGACAAAAAGCTCCTCGTCCCGGCGGAAACTTTCCTGATTTTTTGCTTTGTTAGGTAAACGCGGGCTGTATTGGGTTAGCCCGTGGTCAACCATGTGTAGCATAAGGACAGCAAGCGTTCCAACGTGCCCAGTGAGAGGTTAGGGCGCGGGTTGCTTGATTTAAGTGGTTTTTCAAGGTTTTATTCAGCATGGCTTTGGCAATGAAGGGCAAGTAGTGGGCCTGATGCCAGGTAAGTAGGGATAGTGAAATTTAGGGTTATAACAGGAAGGAATAGGGTTTTTGAACCAGTCGATAGGCCCAGATGGGATAAAGTCCTTGGTTTCAACCACGTAAACGGGGTGTTGGTTAGGAGGCATGGAGGCTTCCTGTGGAGAGAAGAGTAAGTGATGGTGTCGCGCATCCCAGGGGAGGTCTGGGTGGCTTAATTCTTCGATTATTTCCTCATCACATTGGAAGTGCCAGGAATACAAGGGGTCATGAGGAGTGATATCGATGACGGTTTTTGTGTGGTTGCCCCCTAGTGAAGAAGTAGGGGGAACTATGTGAGGAGATGGTGAGGGTTCACTCGACATAAACCATATATTGAAGTACTGAGGAGTACCCGTGGTGGTTGGGTGTAAAATGTCTGTAGGGGAATGAGTAGGAGAGTTGGGGGGGTTGGGGGGTGAATCCTTAGATAGGTCATCTGGGAACCATGCAGGCATTGGGAGGGCCTCGGGTTCGGGAGAAATGACATGAAGATCCTCTAGTGACGAGGTAATGTCAATTATCGTCTCTACAGGCCGTTGAAGTAGGGTCAATTGGCATTGCCTGTATTCAAGGATCATAGGACACTGGTATGTAAAATGAGCTAATGAATGGCATAGAGAGAAAGGGAATCTCATACGTTCATTGACTGAAGTGGTGACATAATGGATGTTTGTGATATTTGTTGAGGAGGGCGTAGCAGGACTGGGGTTGTTCTGGAAGTTCTGACGTACTGCGGCTAATGTCTGTCGAAAGTGTGGCAGGGATGGACAATGGTGGGTATAATGGCCATACTCTAAACATATAGCACAAGCATATTTGGTCTTCAACCCTTTACTACTGGAAGGGGGGGTAGTAGTGGCAGGACTAGCTGTAGTGGCTAGTGTTGGGGGAGTGTGATTGAGTGGAATCAAATTCTGTAACTCTGGTAGAGATGGGAAGTTGTTGGTTTGGTGTCCCTCTTTCTCACATAGGGCACAAGGTGGTGGGATGCATGGAGGAAGTGGAGCTATGGGATCCTTCTTCTTTCTCCTGCCCCCAGCTGTGGCAGGGGGGTTAGTGAGTGGGCGTGTTGTGGGAGTAAGAATGGGAATCGTCATGGGGATTCCTTCTTTTTGGGGTGGGAGGGATGGTCGAGGGACCATCTCTGGTGGGTGAAAATACCAAACTGGGATTGCTAACACCATATTAGGTAGTGTGAGCATTGCAGCTACCTGAAAAGCTTCGATATCGGGTGGAGGGTAAAATAAGGGAATTTGGGTGATGGCTTGGGGAACTGTCTCCCAAACTGGAATATGTCCTTGGGGAGATGTGGAATCATGGATTGGTGGGGTCGACGAGTGTCAAGGAGATTCTGGAGGGGTGGTTTCTACGACGAGTGGGATGTCATAGATGATAGAATCCTCTGTAGGAGGAAGGCTATCCTCTGTGTGAGTTCCATTAGATGATATGACGCATACTTGATTAGCAAGATGAAGGAGTGGTGGTGCTCCATGGTACATCCCTAACAAGGATGGATCTTTAAAAATCCCAGGACCCATCTTGACGAGTGGATATGTGTCGTGGCTTGTGTGGATGAGAGGACGAATGTTATCGATGTTGGCAGATGGGTTAGGCTCATAATGTGAGACTTGTTCAATAGTAATGATCTTCCCATTGTGAGGGAACATCATTTTCCAAAAGATGAAAGATGCCACTGCCTTCATAGCGTACATGTAGCTATGACCGAACAAGATATTATAATCGAGAGGGGCGTTGATAACTTCGATATCGATGAGAATAGTCTTGCCCCCAAGTTCGACGGGGACATTTTGGAAGAGCCCTTCAGGAGAGGATGGTCGTCCATCATAATCTCTTAAGATGATGGCAGAGGGAATGAGTTTGGGGGAACCAAGCTTCTGCCTTACGGTTTTGGACATAATGCATGTAGATGCACCCTCATTGATAATACATCGATGAACTGTGATGTTCCGTATTTTTACTGGTATTTGAAAAGTGATCAAGGCGGGAAGGCGAGGTTCTCCGCTATCAAGATCAAAGGTGATGAGTCGGTATCTGTGGGGTCGACTGCCCCCAAGGTGAAAAATAATGATTTTCGCTGAGTAGGACAAGTCTGGAGGACCTCTAAAACTGACATGGCAGCCAGATATTGTGCTAAATCGTCTACCAAACTATAGTTATGAGCTTCCCTAGCCTATGCGTTGTGGACATTCTTGCGCAATGGGATGCGAGGGATGCGAAGCGGTGGTTCGACGGAAGGGTGAGGGATCACCAACAGGGGTCCTGTTGGTGTAGGGTTTGTCTCTGGAGGGATGGGAGGAGACTCAGCGGGTGTATGATACTGACGAGTATGTGTTTGCAGAAGGATTTCTTCCTCACTAGTGAGGAGAATTGTGTGATCTTCCGGATTGTTGGGGTTGAGGTATTGTCCCACCTGAGGTGGGGGATGTTGTGTGTCCTATTGGGTGTTGATCACACCCTGATGTGGAATAGGATTTTGTAGCACGGTGGGAGGGGGTTGTTGCACGTATTGTTGTTGCTAATGGGTAGGTGATGCTGGAGAAGGGGGAAGACCACCAGAGTCTTTCAACCATTTGAAATCAGCGATTTAGGGGCAATGATGAGTGTAATGGTTGTACTCACCACAAAGGGTGCAAGGGAAGATGGTTTTAACATTATTGTTATTTCGCCCTTGGCGTTTATTATTATTGCCCCCTTGGGGGTTTTGGTTCCCTTGGTTCTGGTTGCCCCCAGTGGGTTGGTACTATGGAGGTTGATTCTTGCCTTGACCTAGGTTTTTTTTATTCCTATTCCATCCTTTCTTCTTGGCATTGTTCGATGGATGGGTTGGATTGGCTGTATTCAACTGTTCGAAATTTTGGTATTTTTGAACAGCAGAGGGTTGAACAAAATTCACCCTCGCATGAGGATGTGGGGGAGCCATGGGTTGTAGAGGACCGAGAAATGGGAAGTATGGATTATGTGGTGGTACCGATCCATAAGGTACATAGGAAGGCGTAGTGCTTTCGCTAGTACTATAAGCTGAGGTTGAGGGAGTACCACTGTTCGTGGGAATAGGTGGATGTATGGGAGGTGTCATCAGTGGTCCACTGATGGGTGGAGGTATAGCAACAGGGTATGGCTGTTGATAAGGGGGTGGGGGGTAATAATAAGTGCCCCCATATGCCAGCGGGTATTGAGGTGTTCCATACATCGGTGGTGGTTGGGGTTGTGGACCGTGGTGAGTGGTGACACCAATCAGTTTGTCTGCTGAGTGAGACATCCCAGGTTCGTCTTGGCCAAATGGCACAGGTTTTGGAAGATCAGGAAGTACAATGTATAAGTATCCAGACTGTGCATAAATGAGGTCATACTTTTGGGCTTTACTGATGGCTTCCTCTTCGGATTGAGGGAAGGTGGAAGCTACATCCTTACCAAGGAGAGAGACAAGTGATCTAAGAAACTAGTCGAGACATTGTTGCTTGGTGGTTTCTGCTTTGCACAAACTGCGTCACCTACGCCACTCGTGAATGTGGTCAGTGATATGTGTGGCTAAGGTTTGTTTGAAATTAGAAAGTAGTTCTAGACCATTGTCATGGCGGATGGGTAATTGGAAGAATGTCAAGAATGCTTTGGCCAATGACTCAAAAGTTGCATGGGACTCTGATTTTTCTTCTACATACCATTTGGCTGATGGGCCAATGAGTGTGCATTGAAATAATTGCAGTCTGATGGAATCATCCATAATGCTATTGGAGGAGCACCATAGGTGAAAGGTCATGACATGGTTGGCAGGTTCATCGCCTGCCTTTCCTTCAAACTTTGGTATGTCTGAAGGTAGTTTGGTGGGCATTGCAGGCCATGTGGGATCATGCAATATAGAATCATT
>JASDQU010371683.1:21409-39050 GCA_032191745.1 Picea mariana
GTTATTGTTTAACTACTTTGTAGTGTGAAAAGAGGCCAATTAGGGCATTCTTAGGTCTTTGACCAGCCCACCAGTCGGATCCAATCCAGATTTGAGGGTCAAATCGGCTTGGAGCCAAACCATAAGTGGGTGGGAGGATGACCACTCTCATAAATGCGTCGTTTAGCAGGTGCATGACTTTTTTCACTAACAGTCATGCATCGTGCGCCTGTGCGTGATTTCTGCATTCCTGTTCCGCGCATGCGTGTGCGCGCCCAATGTCTGCATAACGCTCTTCAATTTTTTCACTACTTTTTATAGTTTTTTGACCTTTTGGAATGTTGTGGTATTAATTCAGATCCATAGATGACTTCATCACTGTTTGACGATGCTGAGTTCTTGTAACCATGTGTGGATAAAATTTCAGTGATAACACTCATGACACAAGATATACATGGTTCAACCTCTCCCTAGGGCTACGCCCACAAAACTATGCTTTAGAATATATTGAATGAAATCATACAGTTCTATCTGCGCTCTTATCTAGCATATCTTCTCTCTTCCTCCCTTCCTTGTGCACCCAACTGTAGGGTTGATCTTCACACCCAGCTAAATATATTACAATACAGAATGCTCTCCCAACATAGTACTTACCTCTCAGTCGTAAAAAAAATCACTCATCATCACATCATCGAACACTAAACCCTCAACCAACCCATCCCAGGTCCTCTTAAAATTTATTTATACATTAAAATAGCTCATCGATAGCCTTAGGCTGAAACCTAAGTGCCAAAACCCTAGATACAAAAACCCTATGTGTTTAAAACCCTAGGTCAACTTGACCCACGTTTTCAGGGCTTCACCAGCCTGTCTTTCCTTCTTTCCCGCGAGGTGCTCCAAAGAATCTACCGGTGGATTTTTTTCGCTTGCTAATTTGTCCACTATTTGTCTTCCTTTCTGATCTGGTGTCCTCGATCTTCCCATCCAATGACTTTCTCTCTCTTACTTTACTCCATCTTTTCTGCTCTTTTGCTCACTTCGACCCAGTATCAGTCAATGTGTCTTCTACGCAGTTCGTATTTCATCTTTTATTCCTTAATCTTCTCTTTCTTCGAGAACCAAGGGCCAACACATGAGTCTTTCTATCTTCAATCTTCAAATCAAATTTTCCCATTACATTGTGCCAAACTGGTACAATTTCTCATCTGCAACTCAATCTGCACAATCATGTGCTAGCTCTATGTGCTCTCTGCAAGGCACTATCTGTCTCATTGCCTGAGAGTATGTCCTCTCCTTTTTCTGCAACTATTCCTTTTGGAACTAGGACTCTGCACCTGCAACTTCTCTGAAGCTAAGAATAACTGCTTCATTCTCACTGTGGCTGCTGAAATATGTGAGTAACTCCTCTTATTCTATCAAAACAACATCTTCATATAAAAATGAAAGTGGCTCAATAACTGATACTGAAGGTAGCTCTTCTTCTTTCATGGGGGTAACTCTGTCTTTCATTGTAAGTCATGTCTCCATGATCCAGCTAATGTAATGCACCAACTACCACTCAATTTTTAAATATGGGGATTGATCCCCCTGCAGATCATACTATATATGAATCATGGTTGTTCTGGTTGTCTTCATAAATATTGGAACTATTTCTTCAATTACTGGAGTAAGTGTCTCGTCATAGTCTTCTCCCTCTTGCTGGGAGAATCCTCTTAGACACACATCAGGATTTGTACATCTACAACATGCTTTATATTTATAGATCAATCTTGGAATTCAATACTGGGTTCTCTTCTAGTCTCATGGAAGAATCCATATCCTAGTCTTTCTATCTGGATTCGTTCTTTTTTACTAAAACACAGGAATCTTCCAGAAGATTTGATATCTCCTAGGAGTCTCTGAAGTTATGATCTAGTCTTCTCATGGCATCTATCTATCAATCCTGGAAGTAGTCTCTTCATCTGATCCTTTCTGAGATTAGGATTACTCTCGATTTATTTTGAGTGTACAAGAACTTCATCATCTCTTACAGGGTATACTTGGTGTTGAATACCAAGTCTAAATATGAAATATTGAGTCAGGATTCAAATGAGTTCTGATTCCTGTCAAGGTGGCTTCATTAACCTTTGAACAATTATTCTATGAGTTCTTTTTTTAATGTTTGGTCATCTTTGGAGCCTTCTTATCCTTACAATCAATATTCATATGTGATATTTTGAATCTCAAAAGATAGCTTCTTCTTCATCTTCTTTGGTGCATGAATGTATATGGTCACGTACATAGTATGCTTCATGTCTCATCTAATCTATTGCCTTTTGCAACCTTCACTATAACTTCTTCAGGGTTATTACCTGTGACCTGAAACAAGGTCAACAAAACAAGAAGCAAGAATAATACTCTTTTGATAATAGTAATTAAAACAATATCATGGATAATCGTCACAATATCTCCTTTAGAGATTTCACTTGTGACCTGCCTGGAACAAAGATCAAAAGTAAGAGATACAATACAAAATGAGATCAACACTTTTCTAGTGTTGTGATCAAACATTCATCCAAGGTAACCTGGAATCAACACAAGAAGTTTCTACTAGAGGAGATGTTAGTTGTATCTGGTAAATGATTACATTAAGCATTTATCTTGATATTCTCACATGCTACCAAGTATAATACTTTTCAAATATTGCTACCTCAACTATAGTTTTTACTTGTAAAGAGGCAGTAGAGGCATGGCATAGGCAAGATGGCAGTATGATGTTATGACACTTGGGGTCAAGATGCGACACTTGCGGACAAGATGTGACACTTACAACACTTGTAATGACGACACTTGCGACACTATTGAAGTGAGTAATTTTGATGTGTAACAGATTGCCCCCCAAAGTGCGAAGTCGGAAGACGATGATGAATGAAGTACTTTGTAGACTTTTTTGAGCAAGGGTATGGATGAAGAGAGGCTAGAAAAAGATGCACATAACCATCAAACAAATATTATGACATGTTTCAAACCCAAGACAAGCATACCTATGCTTGAGTGATAAAGACTTTTTAGGTATGGCCACCATTGAATACACTATGAATCCATAATTATATTGAAAAAAAGTATATCCACCAAACATACAACATGGATCTATACTTCCATGACATGAACTGATTGTAGACACGAAAAATACATTGTGGATCTACAAGATGACAAGACATAGCCACCGACCAATACATAGTGGATCTATGTGACAGTATATGTGTCAATATTCAAGAGAAACTTTGTCGCAACTTGGGTAAAGTATATATCAGAGTGAATGACTCAACCCAGGGTCTTCTTACCAATCTTGATGTAGTACAAATCTAACCATGTGAATAGATGTCCTAATTTCGAACATGGCATAAACCACTTGATTATCGGTCAATGATGTAAACCATTAACAAGTGAGAGGGAAATCACCATTGATGTCAATGATTCCCATGGTACCCTAGTACATTCTAGTGAATGTGAACAGATGAGATGAATTCAAACATCCATGGAATCATCCGATCAGAGGTCAATGATGTAAACCTACTGTCAGACATGAGGATGCCTACCATTGAGGCATGTAGGTCCCAAAGTACTAACTGGTTTCTAAGTCTAGCTCCTGGATAATGTGTTGAAGTCGACATGAATAGAATCATTGAAGGAGGGCCATGATGTATCCCCCATCAACGACATGAAATAGACATAGAGATGTAATTGGTGGATCAAATGAACATGGACTGACACAGGTATTAAAACATGATATTTGTGATGGTTGACTCTCGAGGAAGATACTTCCCTTGAACACTGAGTCACAACAATAGAAACATGACATGGACCAAAACATGATAATGCAATGGATACTATGACTTACGTCGGGTGACCCAAAGGAGTAAGGAAACTCAAAGGATTGGTTCAGTGCAGAGGTTTAAACCCTATTTTTCATATGTTCTAGTAGATATGATAATGATTCCAAGTTTCATATTTGTATTTGTCTGAAGGTCCAACTAGCTTGCAAAGTATCAAATTGAGATTTCAAGTTGATAAACCAAATATGAAATGAATCCAAGCATCATTTGATATCATCGCAAGAGAGACGAATGTAAATAATCTTGCGATGAATTTGCTATACAATCGACGAAAAAAGTTCATCCATAATTTTATGTCATTAGTATTTAATTTTGTACAAAAATAATGGATCTTGGGGACTACACCATGGTCAAGGAACGAGGAACGAGGAATGAAAATTGCACGAGGACTAGACACCAGCAACATGGACCTAGGAATGGGGCCAACGTTGAAATTTTTTCAAACAGTTTTTGTATGCACCAAAATTTGTCATGGATAGACTATTGGCATGCCTTAACAATATGAGAGGGTTTCTGGACTCAAATTTTACTCACACACCCACTTTCTTCCATCATCAATTCATCATGGAAACCATAAAACCTATTTTTCATATGTTCTAGTAGATATGCTAATGATTCCAAGTTTCATATTTGTATTTGACTAAAGGTCCAGCTAGCTTGCAAAGTATCAATTTGAGATTTCAAGTTGACAAACCAAATATGAAATGAATCCAAGCATCATTTGATATCGTCGCAAGAGAGACAAATGTAAATAATCTTGTGACGAATTTGCTATACTATCGATGAAAAAATTCCGTCGATAATTTTATGCCATTAGTATGTATTTTTGTACAAAAATAATGGATCTTGAGGACTACTGTAAATGTGTTGAACCTGCACATAATAGATCTAGCTAGAAAATACTACACACATTTGCAGAGAGAAATTGAGAAAGAAGAAGCAAGATAGAACGAATGGAAGAATTCTCATTAACCATATTCCACACTCAAAGAGTGAATAATTTACAATAGATATAGGATACATGAGTAACTAATGAGCCATAGTGGTGGTCTAGATTGATCTAGACACACACCAATAGTTACAAGAGTAAACTGCAACCTAGTCTAGTCTCTCAGGCAGTTACGGGAGTGAACTGCCACCTAACTGTGTTAACTAGTCAACTAGTCTTCAGTTAACTGAATGAACAAAGAGTAGTGAGTTGGTGATGATCTCAATGTTGCATGGTGAAAAAACCAATGCAACATCTAAAATCAACTCAACTAGTCAAACTAAAGTGTCAACTGAAAGAGAATATTCTCTAGGTGGAATATTCTCCCCTAAAATATAGGAGACTGAATAATGACTAATTATGACTAATAAACAAGTAATAACCTGAGGAAAACTAAATCCTAGGTGTGTGTGAAGTAACTCCAACACCCCCCTTGAAGATCACTATGGTGAAAATAAAGAATGGGTCCCGGCTACGAGGCCATGTTAGGTACCCAAATTCAAAAGATACACTGAACTAAATGAGGAAAGAGGGAAAACCTCATGGGAACAAAACCCCCCCTCAAATTATAATTCATAAAATAAAAAATGAGAAGGAAAAAAAAACAGTTGCTAAGCAATCATGTCCTTCACTCCAAGAAGACCTTGCAACTGTGCAAGTTTGTGCTCTTTGAAGATTTTGTTGAAGATGTAGATGTCTGCACAGATCTGATGAAGTATATGAATCATTTATATTTCCACACATATCCACTTTATCTTCTTGTAATGAATAATATCCAAATAAATTTTGGATAAAATTTTGAAAACCGTACGACCGTTTCTAGAAAAATGTTGAAATTTTGTTGATTTTAAAACGGTCATAACTTCACTTTCTGGACTCCATTTCGAATGATTGTTTTTTTGAAATTGGATATTTTCCCGAGAGGAATTCAAATATCCAATTTTTTTCTACAAATTTGGCTCAGAAAATATCATAATGGCGTCTGATGTGCGTGGCTCCCTTTTTGTCTCCTAAGATGCATGCATGGTGCATGCAACAGTGTCTTCATGTGACTCCTGAGATGCATGCATGGTGCATGCAAAAGTTTATGCATGTAAATCATGAGATGCATGTCATATATCTTCCACATGAATTTCAAAAAACAAATCTAAAATGGAGTAGACATCATCTTCAATTATTGGAATACAAATTTTTGCAAAAACTTTTGTAGAAGCCTCTTCATAATAAGAGGCTTGATCTTTTGATGGATTCTCTTCTGGATCTATTTGTTCAACCTCCTACATAAAATATTCACAATATTCTTTATTCCCAAATAGAACCTCCAATCTAGTCCATAATTAATTTGGATTTAATACTTGTGATTCTTCATATACTTGATGGAAAAGTTCGGGAGAAACAAACATGCCGATACTTCCTATGGCGATATCTTGTCTATTGAGAAAATCATTTTTCTCATCGACAGAATCAGGATCTACTTCCATTGCCATAGTTATTTGGTACAAGCCTCTGCATATAAGATGAAGTAGAATTTTTGGCTTCCATTCCAAATAGTTATGAAGTGTGAGAATTATTTTCAGCGAATAATCCATCTTTGTGTTGTCTTCAATCTTTTGTACCTGCAAAAAAATGATTTGGTGTAGCTTTTAATTAGTAGTCTGTCAACTCTGATACCATGAAAATGTGTTGAACCTACATAGAATAGATCTAGCTAGAAAATACTAAACACATTTGCAGAGAGAAATTGAGAAAGAAGAAGAAAGATAGAAAGAATGGAAGAATTCCCATTAACCATATTCCACACTCAAAGATTGAATAAATTACAATAGATATAGGATACTACTAATGATCCATAGTGTTGGTCTACATATATCTGGACACACACCAGCAGTTACAAGCATAAACTTCCACCTAGTATAGTCTCTCAGGCAGTTATGGGAGTGAACTGCCACTTAACTGAGTTAACTAGTCAACTAGTCTTCATTTAACTGAATGAACAAAGAGTAGTGAGTTGTTGATGATCCCAATGTTGCATGGTGAAAAAACCAATGCAACATCTAAACTCAACTCAACTAGTCAAACTAAAGTGTCAACTGAAAGAGAATATTCTCTAGGTGGAATATTCTCCCCTAAAATATAGGAGACTGGATAATGACTAATTATGACTAATAAACAAGGAATAACCTTAGGAAAAATAAATCCTAGGTGTGTGTGAAGTAACTCCAACAACTAAACCATGGTCAAGGAACGAGGAACGAAAATTGCACTAAGACTAGACACCGACAACATGGACCTGTAAATGGCGCCAATTTTGAAATTTTTTCAAACAGTTTCTGTATGCACTGAAATTTTTCATGGATAGACTATTGGCATGCCTTAATGATATGGGATGGTTTCTGGACTCAAATTTGAGTGACACACCCACTTTCTTCCATCATCAATTCATCATGGAAACCATATTAAACCCTATTTTTCATATGTTCTAGTAGATATTTTAATGATTCCAAGTTTCATATTTGTATTTGACTGCAGCTCCATTAGCTTGCAAAGTATCAAATTGAGATTTCAAGTTGATAAACCAAATATGAAATGAATCCAAGCATCATTTGATATCGTCGCAAGAGAGACAAATGTAAATAATCTTAAGACGAATTTGCTATACTATCGACGAAAAAAAATCATCGATAATTTTATGCCATTAGTATGTATTTTGGTACAAAAATAATGGATCTTGGGGACTACACCATGGTAAAGGAACGAGGAATGATGAATTAGGAACGAAAATTGCAAGAGGAATAGACACTAGCAACATGGACCTACGAATGGGGCCAACTTTGAAATTTTTTCAAACAGTTTTTGTGTGCACTGAAATTTGTCATGGATAGACTATTGGCATGCCTTAACGATATGGGAGGGTTTCTAGACACAAATTTTACTCATACACCCACTTTCTTCCATCATCAATTCATCATGGAAACCATATTAAACCCTATTTTTCATATGTTCTAATGATATGTTAATGATTCCAAGTTTCATATTTGTATTTGACGGAAGGTCCAGCTAGCTTGCAAAGTATAAAATTGAGATTTCAAGTTGATAAACCAAATATGAAATGAATCCAAGCATCATTTGATATCGTCGCAAGAGAAATGAATGTAAATAATCTTGTGACGAATTTGCTATACTATCAATGAAAAAAATTCGTCGATAATTTTATGCCATTAGTATGTATTTTTGTACAAAAATAATGGATCTTTGGGACTACACCACTGTTAAGGAATGATGAATGAGGAACGAGGAACGATGAATGAGAAACGAAAATTGCACGAGCACTAGACAGCGGCAACATGGACCTACGAATGGGGCCAACGTTGAAATTTTTTCAAACAGTTTCTGTATGCATTAAAATTTGTCATGGATAGACTATTTGCATGCCTTAATGATATGGGAGGTTTTTTGGACTCAAATTTTACTCACACACCCACTTTCTTCCATCATCAACTCATCATGGAAACCATAAACCCTATTTTTCATATGTTTTGGTAGATATGTTAATGATTCCAAGTTTCATATTTGAATTTCACTGAAGGTCCAACTAACTTTCGAAGTATCAATTTGAGATTTCAAGTTGATAAACCAAATATGAAATGAATCCAAACATCATTTGATATCGTCGCAAGAGAGACGAATATAAACAATCTTGCGATGAATTTGCTATACTATCGACAAAAAATGTTCGTCGATAAGTTTATGCCATTAGTATGTATTTTTGTACAAAAATAATGGATCTTGGGGACTACACCATGGTCAAGGAATGAGGAACGAAGAACGATGAATGAGGAACGAAAATTGCACGAGGACTAGACACTAGCAACATGGACCTGTGAATGAGGCCAACGTTGAAATTTTTTCAAACAATTTCTGTATGCACTAAAATTTGTCATGGATAGACTATTGGCATGCCTTAACGATATGGGAGGGTTTTTGGACTCAAATTTTACTCACACACCCACTTTCTTCCATCATCAATTCATCATGGAAACCATAAACCCTATTTTTCATATGTTCTAGTAGATATGTTAATGATTCCAAGTTTCATATTTGTATTTGACTAAAGGTCCAGCTAGCTTGCAAAGTATCAATTTGAGATTTCAAGTTGATAATCCAAATATGAAATGAATCCAAGCATCATTTGATATCATCGCAAGAGAGATGAATGTGAATAATCTTGTGATAAATTTTCTATATTATCGACGAAAAAAGTTCGCCGATAATTCTATGCCATCAATATGTATTTCTGTACAAAAATAATGGATCTTGGGGACTACACCATGGTCAAGGAACGAGGAACAAGGAACGAAAATTGCACGAGCACTAGACACCGGCAACATCGACCTGTGAATGGGACCAACTTTGAAATTTTTTCAAACAGTTTATGTATGCACTAAACTTTGTCATGGATTGACTATTGGCATGCCTTAACGATATGGGAGGGTTTTGTTGACGGGTGAAATTGACCACTCGTCAATAGGGGGAGTGAATCCGGTCCAGGGTTGTCTAATTAACCCAAGTCGTTTGGATTAATCCACTCCGACGGGTTTATCAGCTATGTTGGTCGATCTAAGTCCTAAAGAAAGGGAAAAAATATAACTAAAGAAAATACAATAATTTAATAAATAACAATTGTTGAAAACTATATATATATATAGTATTAGTTATTATATATATATATAATAACTATTAGTTAGTATTATTTATAATAACTGTTAGTATTAGTTATTACTTATATATATATATATATATATATATATAGTTTAACTAACTAATACTTATAAAATAACTCTACTTATCATGTGCACAATATATATAAATAATTCTATTTCTAGTATATATATAATATGTACAAAATATGAATTTTAATCTAAATCCGTGAAAATCGAATGCAAATTTGATTTTTAAACAACAGTAAAACTATTATCTAATCTTTTTGATTTATTTTATTATAATGTTTATATAAAATAAATCGAAAATCAAACTGCCTAATTAAACAAAAAAAAATAACAGATGGTAAAAGTGCTTTAACTATGAGGAACTTTTGTATTTATTATGCTAATGAAATCAAATAACAAGCTGACCTGTTATCGCATCCAATACATGTTCGATGTATAGCATCCAGTCACCTTATCTGACGAGGTAAACCTGAAACAGATCCTGAAATTGCAACTAATAAATGTGAAGCAACAATGATGAAGTTTGAATCATAACAACCGAACATATAACAGATGCAGTCACAGTAACCTTATAATATTACAAGCAACCACAATAAGATTATTCTTCCTGTGGGAACTTGCATATAAACGTTTGATCGAAATATAGATAAACCTCTTAATTCAAATTAAACGAATGATTACTGTGTGTTAAATCTAGAACATGAAACATGGATAATATATATAAATTTTTATTCTATCAACTTGTCGTAAACCATGACAGTGAAAGAAATCATAATATATTTACAAATTGAAATAAACATGACTTGAATAAAAACACAATACGAAAAAGCTAAAGCTATGACAAGTATTATATTCCATCCAAGTCTATAAATGAGAAATCCATAGTTTTTCCCCAGGCAGAGACAATCAAATGTTTACAAAATAACATGCTTATATAGGTACCAGGAAACAAAATTGTTTCTTGTTGATAATATCAAATCTGTTCCAAAAATGTGGGGGATGCAACCACCTTTATTTCACTGAATAAAAATATCAACAACCTAATATATTTACTAAAAACATAAAGTTCATATGACTGGGAGATCTCAACAGTGCCTCAAATCTCCTTAGAAATCATGGGTTCCTAAAAACAAATGAAAATGGGAATATTTTAGATATGTTTTCAATTATCAAATCAAGCAATTCGAATTTTTCTAACTGGCTACAGAATCTTACATTTCTGTAGCTAGTTATAATAGAAACTAGAATTATATTTTATACACCAATTTGGTGTGTTGGCTTGGTTGTGACCTTAAAAATAGATTATTAATATAGCCTGAGTGGGCCTAATGGTTAAGAACATGTGTTTCCTCTTAAGAGGTCACAGGTTCAAATCGAGAGGGGGGTAGGGTATGTATACCTTCGTAGACTTTACCAGTCAAATCACTGGGTGGAGGGGGGTCCCTTGTCCCACAAACAAGGGGGTCTCATACACCAATTTGGTGTGTTGGCTTGGCCGTTACCTTAAAAATAGATTATTATTATTATTATTATTCAATAAATAAAACAAACTAATCTTTATAAGAAAGATAGTCTATTCAATCAAATCATCTATCCTAATCTTGAGAGTGACAAAATCATGCTAAAATTAAAAAGACAATCATACCTCAAATCACGGTATCAAAATATATCAAGCAATCTTGGAGTTTACGATTGCTGTTGCTACTTCTACATTCTTAAAAATGACAGATCCTATAGTTTTTAGGCATTTCTCCTTTGCTTGAGTTATGGATTGTATTCTACTGTTCTCGTTTGTCAACTAATCCACTTGGTCTTATAAATATTTAAGTTGGGACTGTAGTAAAGGCACATCTGTATAATACATGTCGATCCGGGGTTGACACTCATCACACTGCAGCTGTAGGAATTGTGCATTGCCACTGACAGCATTAGGGTTAGAGAATCATCCACGTGAAAGGTAGGTTTATTACAGATTTGAATGCCTGATAACTCTGGGTTACCTTTTAGACATGGAGGCAGGTTGTTTACATAGTCATAGGGTGTGTCGGGATAGAACCCGTATGACATGGGATCTTCTTCAACAAAAAACCTCTCAATTTATGAATCTGAGTCTTCACTGACTTCAATTGTGTTGTTTGTGTCTACACAGGGTTTGAATTTATTTCGAGCACATCATGAAATCAAACGAACAGCCCTTTTATTCTTATAATTAACATCGATGCTGCCCTTTAGCTTCTTCCCTGTGGGTTTTTTAACAGTTTTAGTGCAACTCTTTGGGTGTGAATATGGTTTATTTTCCGGTTGAGTAACATCAGGGTAGGTCAAGGATCCATTATTAGGGGCAAGATCACAGGGCAGGAGTGGTGGAGGAGAGGCGGTAGGTTTCATGAGGGTTTCAACAATGACCGGTTTATCAACCTGTCCCAATTCATTGTTGCCAAAGCCATTTCATAAAATAAATGCATCCCAACAATCATTTTGTAATTGCAACTGGTGCACGAGGATAATTTTTATAATCCCATGGTGAAATAAAATCGAACTAGACCTCTGTCTCCTAAACCATTTTCCCATCTTGTACAAACATCTAAGCAGGAAGTAGGGCATATTCAACGGGAAGTCAATGAAACTCATCAGAAAGTGCAGATGATACAGGAAAACTAATCCAAATCTTCCTTCACACGTAATGAACTATTTAACAATAGCAAGTAGATCAGGACACCTAGGTTTTAAGGATGAGACAGGCATACCTCGATCGCAACTAGTGATTTTCCGTGAGGTGAACATCAAAGTCCAAGGGACCTCTTCAACTTTTGCATTCTTGAACCATTTTTGCCCAATAGCTGGTAAACCCATGGCTTGGCTTAAAAAATCCTCAATTACCTCTAACTACATGTCAACTATCTTTGCTTTGCAGTCATCGAAGGTCAATGTGAACTCTTGGGAAACTCTTAGATTGAAACCCTTAAAATTTTCGATGAACGAATGCCAACCGTTCCTTTCTAAATTTTCCCTGGCATTATCATATGATAGCAAGGTTTGGATGCCATTGGGCTCAATCCTTACCACTGGAGCCATGGTGAACATAATGGAATCAACACAGATTTCACAGGTAGGATTTGAAAAAAATCCACAGAGCCATAGCCCCGTGCCTCAACAAAACAATTCTATGACAGTTCAAACGGTAGGCATAGGCGTTAATCACCATGCGTGGAAGAGAAATTTTGAAGCCCGAGACCATACAGAAGAGTAATGACATGTTGTACTCCATATGCCTACAACATGGAACGAGGAACGATGAACGAGGAACGAAAATTGCACGAGGACTAGACACCGGCAACATGGACCTGCAAATGGGGCCAACATTGAAATTTTTTCAAACAGTTTATGTATGCACTGAAATTTTTCATGGATAGACTATCGGCATGCCTTAACGATATGGGAGGGTTTTTGGACTCAAATTTTACTCACACAGCCACTTTCTTCCATCATCAATTCATCATGGAAACCATAAACCCTATTTTTCATATGTTCTGGTAGATATGTTAATGATTCCAAGTTTCATATTTGTATTTGATTGAAGGTCCATCAAGCTTACAAAGTATTGATTTGAGATTTCAAGTTGATAAACCAAATATGAAATGAATCCAAACATCATTTGATATCGTCGCAAGAGAGACGAATGTAAATAATCTTGTGACGAATTTGCTATACTATCGACGAAAAATGTTCATCGATAATTTTATGCCATTATTATGTATTTTTGTACAAAAATAATGGATCTTGGGGAATACACCATGGTCAATGAATGAGGAACGAGGAACGAGGAACAAAAATTGCATGTGGACTAGACACTGGCAACATGGACCTGCAAATGGGGCCAACGTTGAAATTTTTTCAAACAATTTATGTATGCACTGAAATTTGTCATGGATAGAATATTGGCATTTCTTAACGACATGGGAGGGTTTTTGGACTCAAATTGTACTCACACACCCACTTTCTTCCATCATCAATTCATCATGGAAACCATAAACCTTATTTTTCATATGTTCTAGTAGATATTTTAATGATTCCAAGTTTCATATTTGTATTTGAATGAAGGTCCAACTAGCTTGCAAAGAATCAATTTGAGATTTCAAGTTGATAAACCAAATATGAAATGAATCAAAGCATCATTTGATATCGTCGCAAGAGAGACGAATGTAAATAATCTTGCGATGAATTTTCTATACTATCGACGAAAAACGTTCGTCGATAATTTTATTCCATTAGTATGTATTTTTGTACAAAACTAATGGATCTTGGTGACTACACCATGGTCAAGGAATGAGGAACGAGGAATGATGAACGAGGAACAAAAATTACACGAGGAGTAGACACCGGCAACATGGACCTGCGAATGGGGCCAATGTTGAAATTTTTTCAAACAGTTTCTGCATGCACTGAAATTTGTCATGGATATACTTTTGGCATGCCTTAATGATATGGGAGGGTTTCTAGACTCGAATTTCAGCGACACACCCACTTTCTTCCATCATTGATTCATCATGGAAACCATATTAAACCTTATTTTTCATATGTTCTAGTAGATATGTTAATGATTCCAAGTTTCATATTTGTATTTGACTGAAGGTCCAACTAGCTTGCAAAGTATCAAATTGAGATTTCAAGTTGATAAACTAAATATGAAATGAATCCAAGCATCATTTGATATCGTTGCAAGAGAGACGAATGTAAATAATCTTGCGACAAATTTGTTATACTATCGACGAAAAAAATTCGTCGATAATTTTATGCCATTAGTATATATTTTTGTACAAAAATAATGGATCTTGGGGACTACACCATGGTCAAGGAATGATGAACGAGGAACAAAAATTGCACAAGGACTAGACACCGGCAACATGGACCTACGAATGGGGCCAACGTTGAAATTTGTTCAAACAGTTTCTGTATGCACTAAAATTTGTCATGGATAGACTATTGGCATGCCTTAACGATATGGGAGGGTTTCTGGACTCAAATTTTAACCTCATGTCTGGAAAAATTTCTCCTCTCACAAATTTGTCAAAAAAAATATTTATAGATAAACGACACCATCTTAACTCCATGACTATAAAAAGATTATAAATAACCTATTTACAAAACTCTCAACATTGTAATTCATTATTACATAGGAAATTGTATGTATGAAATTTTTAGAGCATTGTGAAGTGTATTTATGATACTCCAAGGACTTTGGGATTTGTGATTGTTGCATTGGTAATTGTAATTATGAAATCACAAGTGTTTTGGGAATGTTTTTAAAAGTTTTAATAGATTTTTAATTATACGAAAATTTTGAAAAGATGATATTTTTTAGTTGTATTTATTTAGTAATGATATAAGGAAAAATATAAATTGCATTGATCTCAACAATGAGACAATGAAAAATTATTGGAATTTATGTTAATACTATGATAGTGCATACATGGGAAAAGTGACTAAACAAAAATAGTGAAAAAGAAATTTAAACTGCGTCTTATAATGTTGTGAAATATGTTCTTTGTTAAAAGGCAAGTACATCTCTTTGTTTTGTTGAGTGTTATAGTATTTGCAAACTAAAACCATTATATTCCATGTCTTACAGTTAAAATATTAAGACACATAATATATACAATTTTATAAACATGAAGACTACATGTGAGGGTCAATTTTGTTTTGTAAATACATGGAACAACTTATATTAATATTTATTTTAAAAATTTATACAAAAATACTTTGTTGTTAGCATGCTGCCCGGGAAACCAAGCCAACAACACAGGAATAAGTCTTCATTCCAAATAGTTTGACAAAGGTTTTTTCTAATTCCCAGTCTAGTGATATAAGAATTACAAAGAAAAGTATGAAGCCTACTAGAAGATTCTATATATATACCATTGTCATTCGTCATTGAAAAACAAAAAGGAGAGTACTTACTGTACATTAAGTTGGCGGAGTCACATTTGGATCTTAAGGTGTCTCAGGAGACACTTGCTTAAAACATTTAGCAACAAATGCAACTTTCCCCCAATTTTTAGACCAATAAGATTGAAAGAATTTGTTCCAACCAACTTTTTAATTTTATAAGGACCAATCCAAAGGCTATCGAATTTCTTGTGTATATCATAATTCTTCTTTTTTTTGTCCCACATGAGTACACGATCTCTTTCTACAAAATTTCTTTGATAAAACTACTAATCAAATGTTTCTTTGATTATTTCCTGATTATTTATCATGTGATCGAACGTTGCTCGCCTAGATTTTTCCAATTCTACTAGTTGATTTATTCTTGCTTGAACAACCTCTTGATTCATTGTAAATTGTCACAACAAGTGATAAACATGAATTTTTAGGTTGATAGGAAATTTCACTTTTGTTTCGTATACCATTTGAAAATGGATTTTACCCATGGCTCTCTTAGTTGTAATTTTTTCTTCCCGCAATGTAATATACCAGATATAAAATGTATGCAGAACAAAAATAAAATGCTAGTAATGGCAGAATAACAACAATATAACCAGAACATTCACCACAATAACACTAAAATGATATAAGAATAACAACAGAAATAACACTTTGAATCTGAAAGAAATGTTCACGGGCCTCTTCGAGGGGGCAACCTCCAGTTGAGCAGAGCTCTATTACAATAAAATCCAAGCTAGGGTTCTCATACCCTCGACTCCTATTTATACTAAAAAGAAGCATCTAGATGAAGATCCTTCTAGAAGAGGAAGCTTCTATTAGGTCTTCTTACATCCGCCTTATTCTATTTTATCGAAAGGACTTATTAATATTGACCTTTATTACATCTAAATATATTGTTCTACCTATGTGTAGGTTAGGACCCTAACATGTCTACCCCCTTAAAAACAACCTTGTCCTCAAGGCTTGAGGTGAGAAAATTGTTGCAGAATGGTAGATAGGTCCGAAGTGGTGTCTGCTGGAGTTGTATCTTTCCACTGGACTAGAACTTCCTTTATGGTTCTCTGACGTAGGCGATGCTCACGCTGGTCCAAAACTGCTTCTGGTTGTAGACAAATGGATCCTTCTTCAGCTAACTCTGGAAGGTTGGTTTGAATTTGGCACTTAGCTCCAATCACCTTCTTTAAGCATGAAACATGAAAAACAGGATGTAGCTTCGAATGGCTGGGCAAAGCCAACTGATAGGCGACTTGTCCCACACGCTTGAGCACGGTATAAGGACTATAAAATTTGGGCGCTAGCTTCTGACAATGCCCGACCTTGAGGGAAGTTTGCTTGTAAGGTTGCAGTCGAAGAAACAGATGATTTCCTTCTGCAAATTGATGTTCAGAGTGACCTTGACCTGCTTGTTGCTTCATGTGATTCTATGCCATGACCAAATTCTCTTTGAGGGTACGGAGAATAGCCTCTCGAGCTGTAAGTGTTAGGTCAACCGCTTGGACCTTTGAGGCACCGGGTAAGTATGAGAGAACTGAAGGTGGCTTCTGTCCATATACCACTTCAAAAGGAGTCATGCATGTAGTTGTATGGTATGAAGTGTTGTACCACCAATCAACTAGGGGTAACGATTGAGCCCACTGATTTTTCTTTTCCAAGGAAAAACACCTTAAATATGTTTCCAAACACTTGTTGACAACTTCCGTTTGGCCATCAGTCTGGGGATGATAAGTTGTGTTGAGATGCAATTTTGTGCCTTGTATCTCGAACAGTTCTTGCCAAAAATTGCTTGTGAAATTTGGGTCACAATCAGAAACAATAGAGTGTGGCATGCCATGAAGCTTGAAGACCTGATCCATGAATATTTGAGCCACCATGGATGTTGTAAACGGGTGTTGAAGGGTGCAAAAATGAGCATACTTGGAAAGGCGATTGTAACACCATGTTTCCCCTAGTCTAAAAAAATAACTATACTGGCCAAGTATTGTGGAAAACTCAGAAATGTGAATGTGTGATGTGAATGGACCTTGTGAAAAAGGTCGATGAATGTAAATAATATATATATATATATATATATATATATATATATATATATATATATATATATATATATATATATATATATATATATA
>JASDQU010371683.1:39152-57137 GCA_032191745.1 Picea mariana
AATGGTGGCGTTAACTTCCATCGAAACCAATACCATATTTGGACTTCACTGGCCTAGAGAACCAAGAGCGGCTCGCTGGCCCTAAATTAAATGACTCGCCAGGTTGGTAGGTAAATGGATCCTCATGAGTAATGAGGGATAAGGGTGAACCGCCCATTTGTAGAGTCCTCAGACCTGACCACCGCGAGGAAGATCATGCCACACGCAACCTCATCGGAAAGATAAAAGGAAGGAAGAGTGTGCAATCAGGGGGAAGACACAAGGGAAGGAAAAAGAGGAAAGAACTCTGGAAAATACAAAGTAAGTGATAGCGGAGAAGAAGGAGAGTAACCTTCATTCTCGGTCACTGGCGAATAGAGACTCAGTCTCGCAGCATCGTGGTCTCAGCTCGGGGGTGGCTAGTGGTAAATCCTTTTGGAGTCATTGAGCCTACGGTTGGGTGGAAACGAGCACCCCTCTCAGCAGTTGCATCACCTCTGGTGTTTTTATGATAAGTTTNGAAAGAACTCTGGAAAATACAAAGTAAGTGATAGCGGAGAAGAAGGAGAGTAACCTTCATTCTCAGTCACTGGCGAATAGAGACTCAGTCTCGCAGCATCGTGGTCTCAGCTCGGGGGTGGCTAGTGGTAAATCCTTTTGGAGTCATTGAGCCTACGGTTGGGTGGAAACGAGCACCCCTCTCAGCAGTTGCATCACCTCTGGTGTTTTTATGATAAGTTTTATATCTTGTATCTTGAAATTTATATGCTAACATGTATGCTCATAGTATGTGCAATTTATGAATGGTTTGAGTATAAAACTGTTTGTGTGGTGTTTTGATCAGAAATGGTGGTTGCATGCTTTTATTGGAAGGACCACGTATGGCTTATGTTTATATATAGATTTATATATATGTATATTGAACTAATTCAGACTTCAAAACTGCTTTCGGGAAATCTATTCTCTTATTCATCTCCAGGAATACCCAGAATAGACCTCTCCATCGAGATACCCTCTCTGGAAAGCTTACCAAGAACGTGAGAGAGGATTTGGTGGCGCAAGTCTTAGCCGTCCTATACAAGGAAGAATGGTCCTCGTAGATCCCAACATTTCAGTATTTCGGTACCCGGAGTACCCAAGGGCGAGTGCCCTTGCACTCACAAGTCCTGAAACCTCGACTTGCGAAATCTTGAATTATTAGCGTGGGGGTAAATTAAGAGTTTTTAGAGTTTCAGCACCTGAAGTATCTAGGTGAGAGTTTTCTTTTACTCGCGAGTCTCGAAACCCTGATTCACGAAATCCTGAAATGGAAGCATTTGGTTAAGTACCGATTGATGGATGAGATCCTGTCAGAAGATCTGAGGTCAGTCACAACCGTTAGATTGGAGGAAGAAATGAGGGCGTTAAATTCCTTAACCCTTTTCTTTTATCTTCGTAAGTAGAGAAGAAATCAGGACCATAGATTCCCAAGGTCTGTGGCAGTATCTAGACTATCCTTTTATAAGGGCACATGGAGGTTGATAAGAATTTCAGCATTTCAACACTCAGGGAATCAAAGGGCAAGAACCCTAGTCATCGTGAGTCATGAAATCCCGATAACCGAAACCCCAAACTAGTTTTAAGTGTGAATAAGTTTGAGAAAGTAGGGATTTTATCATGATTGTTGATCATCCTGAAAATATCATAATGGTCGATCGTGGGTAAAGGTCGCAGCCATCCATCGGAGGGACACATGGTTGTTGATCAGCATTTCGACATTTCGGTACACGGGAAACGAAAGGGAAAGAACCCTTGTCTTCACAAGTCACGAAATCCCGATACCCAAAACCCCAATGTGCTCTATGGTAGAAAGGAGGAGTCGCGAAAAGATCTAGATCATCCATCGAAGGAGATGCATGGTGAGTGGTCAGAGTTTGGGGAAAGCTCTGAAATCCCGTGGGCCATTGGATCCAAACCCTCGAGGATCGTTGATCTCCTACATGAATCCCCATATTGGGATTTGGGGATTGGAGTGACAAGAGTTTTGGAGTCGTTGCATCGTGAACTCCCAATTCATGAAACTCTGAAATGATCTAAATTGTTGGATCTAAGACATCGAGAGTCGTTGGATCTCATATAAGAACTCGAGTATCGAGTTTCGGGGTTTGAAGAGTAGAAAGACTTGACTCTCTTACATTTTGAACTCCCAATTTCTGAAATCCTGATACGGCCAAGACCATCGGATCAGGGGATGCTTATAGCCATTGATCTCCCTTTGGAGGGGAACTTCAGAGATTACAGAGTTTTGGGGATTCGAAAGGGAGAGGAAGAGACATCGCATCGCGATTCCCTGAATCGCGAAAAGTCGATAAGTGCGTTGTTGATTTATCATGTGGTCACGGAACAGGGTCACGTGGACAAGACCCAAGCGGGGAGCTTGTCACTCTCCAGCCTTTT
The DNA here is from genome assembly GCA_032191745.1 of Picea mariana. Taxonomy (NCBI): domain Eukaryota; kingdom Viridiplantae; phylum Streptophyta; class Pinopsida; order Pinales; family Pinaceae; genus Picea; species Picea mariana. The sequence continues at coordinate 41,568 of JASDQU010371683.1, forward strand.
CAGGGTTCGACATTTTGTCATTTCAGGGTTTGCAGAGTCGAAAGACTCGACTCGCTTATATCGCTGAGTCGCGAAATGCGAAAAGGCACCTATTTTTTTCGCCTGTGGCCATAACTACCAATTATATGAGTGCGGATAAGGGATGGCAAGGTCTGTATTAGACCCCATAGGGATTTGGGGAACTATGTTCCTCGAATAAAACAAGAAAAAGGCCGAAAATTTTGAATTTCCATAGTGGGTATGTCACAAATTGGTATCAGAGCATGGTAACAACACTTGGCCTACTTGGGCTCATGAACGAGTTGCGCAGAAGCTCCGTTCGGAACACTCCTAAAAGGAGTAACCCCCTATCTTAACCTTCCTAATAAAAAGATGAAGTTAAAAATGAAAAACCCCTATTGTGTGTGTGTACATGTGAAAATATGAATTATGTACTGGTTATAAATAAATATAAATATTGACTAATAACCATCTTTTTTTCCTTTTACACACAAGAGGAATATCAACCGTGGGAAATTATCAACGCATAGTATGGTGACTCACCATGAAGTGGGAGAGGGTTCCCACAATAGAGACGAAGAGTCTAACGAGAGGAGGGCAGTAGGAACCCCTCCAGATCTAGCCGAGACTATGAGGAGTCTCATGGTTGAAATACAAAGCTACAAGGCTAACAATGAAAGGATGATGAAAGAACAAGAAAAGAAAACAGAAATTAACGCAGTTTTATTGCAGAGTTTATTCGATCTACAAAGACAAATGCAGCATGAACCTGAAAATCAGAAACATGGTCATATCAATGCCACACTGAGAGGAGCACCTCGAAAAAGGTCCACCCCAAAGGTAAAGGACAAGTGTCAGATGATTCCTCTGAGAAGAAAGTTGGCGATTCAGAGGGCTCTTCTAGCAGCAGAACTAGTTCCTACTCACAAAGGAAACAGAAGAAGCAAAAGTCTTCCAAAGGTCATAAATTCGAAGAATTGAAAAAATCCAAACCACCCTCCTTCGACGGTGAAATAAAGAAGGGAGAGGAAGCAGAGGCCTGGCTGCTTGGACTAAAGAAGTATTTCAGAGTCCATGACTTTTCAGAAAACATGAAGGCCCGAGTGGCCACCTTCAACTTGAACTAAAATTCTTTTATTTGGTGGGAACACCTTAAGAATGTGAAATGGGTTCGCAAAGAGGACCTGTCTTGGGAACGGTTTGAGAAATACTTCCGGAAGAAGTATCTGTCGGAAAAATATTTCGACGAAAAGACTAAAGAGTTTTATGAACTCAAACTGGAACCACTCACAATAGAAGAATATGTCAATAAATTCCTTGATTTGTTGAGGTATGTACTCTATATCAAGGCGGAAAAGGCAAAGGTACAATGCTTCATCATTGGAATACCTAAGGACTATCAGAATAGAATTGACTTTGATGAGACAAAGACTCTAGAAGGCACTATTTGAAAGCCAACCTATTGTCATGAACAGTTTGGGCATCGAGAAAAATCTCACGAAGGATGGATACAGAAGAATAGTTCAAGATTTCAGAAAAAGGGGATTAAATCCCCAGGATTCAAGAACTATAAGAGGAGCCCAAGAATGAGCTTCCTAGCCCGAAGTATGCACTACCAGAATTTTCCCTCCTTGAGTGGAAATAAAACTTCTGGACCCATATCAGTGAAGACCGATAACCCAAAGAGAGAACCCTTGAAATGTTGGGGTTGCAGGGAAGAACATCTATTGAGAGACTGTCCACACCGACAAAAAAATAGTCGAAGGAATTATAACATCCAGGAAGCTACTACCATCAATGATGTGGCCAGGAGTGTGCCGCAAATTTATGTAGCTTTGGATAATAACCAAGCTGACCACCAAGCTTCAGTGGTGGAAATAGAAGGTATGATTTCCAATCATCTAGTGTCTATTTTGATTGACCCTGGTTCAAATTTGAGTTATATAGCCCCTAAAGTTTTTGATAAGTGTAAACTACATCCACAAAAACATACCAAGCCATGGTTGGTACAATTAGCCACTGGCACCAAAAGAAGGGTAGTAGAGGTTATACCAGCCTACCAATTGATGTTGGGTAAATTCCCCACCCAAGCAACCCTTAACTTATTACCCTTGGGATCGTATGATCTGTTGATTGGTATGAAATGGCTAGCCGCCCATAAAGCTAGATTGGATTGTTACCATAAAACCTTAGAATGTGTAAGTAAATAAGGGAAAAAGATAAACCTTCAAGGGATCCAAAAACCTGTCTCAGTAAGACAAATATCATCTCTGCAAATGAGAAAGTATTGTCGAAAGGGATGTTCCCTATATGAAATACAGGTGTTGAAAACAATCGAATGTGACAAACCAAGCCCTGACGATCACCCTATCCTGAAAGAATACGGAGATGTATTTTCGGAAGAGGTATCGGGTCTACCTATGAGAAGGGACATAGACTTCTCAATAGAACTTGCACCGGGAGCGGTGTCGGTGTCTAGGACACCCTACTGGATGAGCATACCCGAGTTAGTTGAACTCAAGTTGCAATTAAAAGAAATGATGGATAAGAGCTATATTCAGCCCATCGTGTCTCCATGGGGAGCACCAGTCTTGGTCGTGAAAAAGAAGGACGGTACCCTCAGACTGTGTATAGATTATAGGCAACTCAATAAGGTAACCATAAAGAACAAGTACCCCTTGCCTAGGATCGATGACCTGTACGATCAATTGGGCGGTGCGTCTATTTTCTCAAAGATTGATTTGAGGTTGGGGTACCATCAAGTCCGAATCAAGGGTGAAGACATCCATAAAACTACCTTCTGAACAAGGTATGGTGACTTTGAGTTTTTGGTAGTGCCATTTGGGTTGACCAATGCCCCTGCCACTTTTATGTGCTTGATGAACAATGTACTCAGCAAGTTCCTAGAAAAATTTGTGCTTGTTTTTATTGATGATATATTAATTTACTCCAAGAACAGAAAAGAGAATGAAGAGCATCTTAGAATTGTGCTACAAGTGCTAAGAGAACATCATCTCTATGCCAAATTCAGCAAATGTGAATTCTTCTAGAAGCAAATACATTACTTAGGCCATGTTCTCTTCGAAGAAGGAGTAGCGGTAGACCCTGACAAAATTAGGTCTATCAGGGAATGGCCTACCCCAAAGGATGTTTCGGATATCAGATCCTTTATGGGATTAGTAGGATACTATAGGAGATTTATAAAAGGATTATCCAAGATTGGTTGTCCAATCACTGCCCTCCAGAAGAAGGGGACAAAATTCCTGTGGACATAGAAATGTGAAGAAATATTTCAAACCTTGAAACATCTACTGACCCATGCACCCATGTTGAAGATCACCAATCCCGAAGCCGACTTCCTCGTGTGCATAGATGCCTGTAAGGAAGGGCTCGGAGGAGTCCTTATGTAGGGAGGAAGTGTGATCTGCTATGAATCCCAAAAATTGAATGACCACGAAGTCAACTATGTAACCCATGATCTAGAGCTAGATGCCATAGTGCATGCCTTGAAAATGTGGAGGCATCACCTCCTGGGAAGAAAAGTTGTACTTATGACAGATCATTATGGATTGCGATATCTATTTGATAAACCAAAGCTCAATGCTAGACAAGCTAGGTGGATGGCCCTCCTTAGCGAGTTTGATTTCGAGATCAAACACATTAAAGGAAAGTAAAATAGGGCGGTCGATGCCCTTAGTAGAAGTATGAAAACAATTCACCTGGCAACGGTGAGCACCTGCGAGATAGATGTCAAATAAAGAGTTAGAAATGCACAAGAAATAGATCCCTTYGTCCAGACCGTGACCATGTACTTACAACAAGAACCCGCTGGAGTAAAATATGAAGGCTACCATATGACCAAAGGAGGTCTGCTCACTTACAGAAGTAGATTTTATATTCCAGATTGTGACGACTTGAAGAGGTTCATACTGGATGAACTACATAAAAGACCCTATTCTGGTCATCCAGGATACCAGAAGATGATCACGGCCACCAGGAAACAATTCTATTGGCCTGGAATGAAAAAAGACATAGATGAGTACTTGGCCAAATGCATAGAGTGCCAACAGGTTAAAGCAGAACACCGACACCCAGCAAGGTTATTGCAACCTTTACCAATCCTTGAATGGAAATGGGAAACCATCTCCATGGATTTCATCATTGGATTACCAACCTCGACCAAACAGAATGATGCCATCATGGTAGTGGTAGATAAATTGAGAAAGTACGCTCACTCTATCCCCATCAATTCAACTTTCAAGGCAATCAATATCGCCCAGGTATTCATGAAAGAGATATTCAGACTGCTTGGTATGCCAAAAGAGATCGTGTCTGACAGAGACATGAAATTTACTTCTAACTTTTGGAAATCACTGATGGTTGGTTTAGGGACCAAATTGTTGTTTAGCACTACCTATCACCCTCAAACTGGCAGATGGAAAGAAAGAGTGAACCGAATACTTGAAGACATTCTAAGAATGCATGTAATGCATCAACCCAAGAAGTAGGAAGACTACCTGCCACTGGTAGAATTTGCCTACAACAACGACTACCAAGCATCCTTAAAGATGAGTCCCTTCGAAGTCCTCTATGGTAGACTGTGTAACACTCTAGTCAGCTGGAGGAATCCCGTAAACAAGATTTCTTTTGGACCCAACATGTTGAAAGAAATGGAAAAACAAGTGACTCAGATAAAACAAAACCTGAAGGTCGCTCAGAACCGACAGAAAATTTATGCCGACCAAAAGAGAACTCCAAGAGAGTTCAAGACAGGAGACCATGTATATCTCAGAGTTAGGCCTGGGAAGAGTTCTCTAAAAATGGAAGCTTGTGCCAAGTTGGCACCTCGATATTGTGGACCCTTTGAGGTTCTAGATAGAGTGCAGTCTGTAGCCTATAGGCTAGCAATTCCTCCCACAGTCAAAGCACATAATCTTTTCCATGTCTCATTATTGAAGAAATATGTACATGATGCTAACCATATAATTGATTGGTCTATGATCCAGGTGGAACCGGAGGGAGAATTTCTACCAGAACCTCAATGCATACTAGACAGAAAGGAAACCCTGCTCCAGAACCAAACCATTGCACAGGTCTAGGTGCAGTGGAAACATTTTGGCCCAGATAAGGCTACATGGGAAATGGAGGATGACATGAAATGGGCATATCTGATTTTGTTTACACCTATACATGCATGTCAAGTTGATATATAGAACATCAAGGATGATGTTCCTTTAAGGGGGAGAGAATTGTAACACCCTGTTTCCCCCAATCTATAAAAATAACTATACTGGCCAAGTATTGTGGAAAACTCACAAATGTGAATGTGTGATGTGAATGGAACTTGTGAAAAAGGTCGAGAATGTAAATAATATTATGAGTATATATATAAATATAGATAGATATTGCAGGACTGGTGAGAGGGAGATGTACTGAAAAAGAGACCATGATGGCTGAAGAAAGGTGGTGGAAGGCACCTGGAATGGTGGCGTTAACTTCCACCAAAACCAATACCATATTTGGACTTCACTGGCCCGAAGAACCAAGAGCAACTCATTGGCCCCGAATTAAATGACTCGCCAGGTTGGTAAGTAAATGGCTCCTCATGAGTAATTAGGGATGGGGGTGAACTGCCCATCCGTAGAGTCCTTAGACCTAACCACTACAAGGAAGATCGTGCCACACGCAACCTCGTCGAAAAGAGAAAAGGCAGGAAGAGTGTGCGATCAAGGGGAAAACATGAGGGAAGGAAAAAGAGGAAAGAACTCTGGAAAATACAGAGTGAGTGATAGCGGAGAATAAGAAGAGTAACCTTCATTCTCGATCACTAGCGAAAAGAGACTTAGTCTCGCAACATCGTGGTCTCAGCTCGGGGGCGGCTAGTGGTAAATCCTTTTGGAGTCGCTGAGCCTATGGTTGGGTGGAAATGAGCACCCCTCTCAGTAGTTGCATCACCTCTGGTGTTTTTCTGATAAGTGTTATATCTTGTATCTTGAAATTTATATGCTGACATGTATGTTCATAGTCTGTGCAATTTATGAATGGTTTGAGTATAAAACTATCTGTGTGGTGTTTTGATCAGAAATGGTGGTTGCANGTATCTTGAAATTTATATGCTGACATGTATGCTCATAGTCTGTGCAATTTATGAATGGTTTGAGTATAAAACTATCTGTGTGGTGTTTTGATCAGAAATGGTGGTTGCATGATTTATTGGAAGGACCACGTATGGATTATCTTTATAGATAGATTTATATATACATATATTGAACTAATTCAGACTTCAACTCTGCTTTCGGGAAATCTATTCCCTTATTCGTCTCTAGGAATACCCAGAATAGACCTCTCCACCGAGATACCCTCTCTAGAAATCTTACCAAGAACCTGAGAGAGGATTTGGTGGCGCAAGTCTTAGCCATCTTGTACGAGGAAGAATGGTCCTCTTAGATCCCAACATTTCAGTATTTCGATACCCGAAGTACCCAAGGGTGAGTCCCCTTGCACTCGCAAGTCTCGAAACCCCGACTTGCGAAATCCCAAATTATTAGCGTGCGGGTAAATTAAGAGTTTTCGGAGTTTCGGCACCCGGAGTATCTAGGTGCGCATTTTCTTGTACTCGTGAGTCCCGAAACCTCTATTCACAAAATCCTGAAATGGCAGTGTGTGGTTAAGTATCGATCGACGGATGAGATCCTGTCAGAAGATCTAAGGTCAGTTGTGATCGTTAGATTGGAGGAAGAAACGAGGGCATTAAATGCCTTAACCCTTTTCTTTTATCTTCGTAAGTAGCGAAGAAATCAGGACCGTAGATTCCCAAGGTCCGTGGGAGTATCTGGACCATCCTTTTATAAGGGAATTTGGTGGTCGATAAGCATTTCAGTGTTTTGGCACTTGGGGAATCAAAGGGCAAGAACCCTGGTCATCGCGAGTCGCGAAATCCCGATAACCGAAACCCTGAACTAGTTTTAAGTGTGAATAATTTTGAGAAAGCAGGGATTTGATCATGACCTTTGATCATCTTGAAAATATCATAATGGTTGATCATGGGTAAAGGTTGCACCATCCATCAGAGGGACACGTGGCTACCGGTCGTCATTTCGGCATTTNTTGAGAAAGCAGGGATTTGATCATGACCTTTGATCATCTTGAAAATATCATAATGGTTGATCATGGGTAAAGGTCGCACCATCCATCAGAGGGACACGTGGCTACCGGTCGTCATTTCGGCATTTCGAAACTTGGGAAACCAAAGGGCAAGAACCCTTGTCTTCGCAAGTCGTGAAATCCTGGTTACCGAAACCCCGATGCGCTCTGTGGCAGAAAGGAGGAGTCCTGAAAGGATATAGATCATCCATCGGAGGAGACACGTGGTGAGAGGTCAGAGTTCGGGGAAAGCTCCAAAATCCCGTGGGTCGTTGGATCCAAACCCTCAAGGATTGTTGATCTCCTACACGAATCCCCATATCGAGATTCGGGGATTGGAGTGACAAGAGTTTTGGATTCATTGCATCGTGAACTCCCAGTTCATGTAACTCTGCAAAGATCTGAACCACTAGATCCAAGACATCGAGAGTCATTGGATCTCATACAAGAACTTGAGTATTGGGTTTCGGGGTTTGAAGAGTCGAAAGACTTGACTCTCTTGCATTTCGAACTCCCGATTTCTGAAATCTCGATATGGCCAGGACCGTCGGATCAGGGGAGGCTTATAGCCGTTGATCTCCCTTTGGAGGGGAACTTTGGATATTACAGAGTTTCAGGGATTTGAAAGGGAGAGGAAGAGACATCACATCGTGATTCCTTGAATCACGAAAAGATAATAAGTGCTTTGTCGATTTAGCGCATGGTCATGGAATAGGGTCACGATTTAGCTTGTCACTCACCAGCCTTTTCAGGGTTTGGCATTTCAGAATTTTGGGGTTTGCAAAGTCAAAAGACTCAACTCACTTATATCGCTGAGTCACAAAATGCGAAAAGATGCCTGGTTGTTTGGCATGTGGCCATAACCACCGATTATATGAGTGCGGATAAGGGATGGAAGGGTCTGTATCAGGCCCTGTAGGAATTCAAGGAACTATTTTGCTCGAAGAAAACAATAAAAAGGCCGAAAATTTTGAATTTTCGTAGTGGGTATGTCATAGTGATCAACAACCACCATGATGACGGATTTATTTCTTGATTTGGTTAAGTCGGTAATAAAATCTATAGAGATATCCTTCCAAATAGTAGGTGGAATCGGGAGCATTTGTAGTGTGCCCAATGATTTGACTGTTTCTCCCTTGTTGCATTGACACATGTCACATTCAGCTATAAAATTATGAATGTCCTATTTCATGCCATCCCAGAAAAAGGAATGTTTGACCCTATCATAGGTTTTGGTGAACCCGGAGTGCCATGTTGTGGGTGTAGCATGAAGCTCAGAAAGTATCATGGATTTAAGCTTTGATTGTTTACTTAAATACAAACGGCCTTTGTATCAAAGTTCCTCATGGAGCCAAGAGTACCCGGGGGAAGCTGGAGCATTGGAATACAATTGTTGTATCAACTGTGAACTTTTGGGATCTTGTAGCCATTCCTAGTGAACAGCTTGGAGCCAATCTGGTACAATGAATGAAAGAGAAAAAAGGGATCCTTCATCTTCATATTTTTGGGAAAGTGCATCCACAACCAAATTGTCTTTGCCTTTCTTATAAATAATCTCATAATCATATCCAAAGAGTTTAGTCACCCATTTTTGTTGTTCTGGGGAGGAAATGCGTTGTTCTAGAAAATACTTGAGGCTTTGATGGTTTGTCTTAATTTGGAACTATTTCCCCAATAGATAAGGACACCACATATCCACGTCATGCAAAATAGCCAACATTTCCTTTTCATAGATGGATTTTCCCAGATTTCTTTCAGATAGTTGCTTGTTGGTAAAGGCCAAAGTTCGACCCTCTTGCATAAGGACAGCACCAATTCCTTTCCCTGAGGCATCACATTCCAACACAAAGGTCTTTGTGAAATCGGAAAGGGTGAGGACTGGAGTGGTACACATGGCCATCTTCAAGGTTTGAAAAGCTTGAGCAGCGGCTAGAGTCCGAGTGAAAGAGTTCTTTTCTAGGAGAGCAGTGAGAGGTGCTACAATCTTCCCATAATTCTTAACAAACTTGCGATAATACCCTATTAAGCCTAGAAATCCATGCAAGCTCTTAAGAGTCTTTGGGTGAGACCAGTCTTGAATAGCGTCAATCTTTTTAGGATCCACCCTGACGCCATCTTTGCCAACTAGGTGACCCAAGTATTCTACTTATGAGGCACCAAAAGCACATTTAGAATTTTTGGGAAAAGTTGGTGCTGAGAGAGTAGATGGAGAACTCGATCCATATGAGCAAGATGGTCTATCCAAGTTTTTCTATAGATGAGGATATCATAAAATAAAACTAAGACAAAATGGCGAAGAAAAGGATGAAAGACATGATTCATGAGGCTTTGGAAGGTGGAGGGGGCATTACACAAGCCAAAGGGCATGACCAAAAACTCATAGTGGCCCTCATGAGTTCTAAAGGCAGTCTTGGGGATATCTGCCTCTTTCATACGTATTTGGTGGTAGCCCAAATGAAGATCCATTTTAGTGAAGAATTGGGCGCCACCCAATGCATTTAGGAGGTCATCAATGACAGGAATGGGGAATTTGTCTTTGATGGTAAGTTTGTTGAGGGAACAGAAGTCAGGACACATTCGCCAAGAACCTTCTTTCTTCAGGATCATGACCACAGGAGATGAATAGGGGCTCGTACTAGGGTGGATAACACTTGCATTAAGGAGTTCCTGGACCATTTTCTCAATTTCATTTTTTTGGGAAAAGGGGTGATGATACGGACAGATATTGGGAGGAAGGATTCCTAGTACAAGGGGAATGGAATGATCATGAACACCACGGGAAGGAGGGAGGCCTTGGGGAGTGGAAAAGACCAATTGATGTTTAGAAATGATGGCTTGGAGGTCTTGCGGTACCGAGGGTGTCTCTGTTGCTTGTATGGCATGGAGTTGGGCAATAACACCAGAATGACCCTTTTTGAGTAGCTTTTCCATGCGATGGGAACTAATGATCTCAGGTGAACCAGCGGTGATGCCTTGGAACTTATATTGGTGGCCCTCCTGGTCGAATTGCATGGTTAAGTCTTTAAAATCCATGAGAATGGGACCCAAAGTCCTTAGCCAGTCTGCACCCAGCATAATGTCACAATCTCTCATGTCTATAGCAAGAATATGGGATTTCAGGTGGTAGTCACCAATTTGGAGATGCACATTTTCACAACGCCCTCCACATTTCATGGAACCACCATTGGCAATCATGATTTGGAAATTATTGATGCCATGGATGTAGCAATGAGTTTCTTGGGCAATGTGGCGATGAATAAAATTATGGGTGCTACCACTATCAACCAGAATGATGACCTTCATATGCTTGATGTAATCGATTAGCTTGAGGGTTTGGGGAGCAAAGAAGCCAGTGAGAGCATTGAGGAAAATGACTAGCTCTACTTCGGGAGGGTTTGAGGGAGGGGTTATGTCAGTGGATTCAGGTGATTCAGACATAGAGGGAGTTTCTTCATCTTCTTCTAAAATCTCCTTGAAGATGGCCATAAAAATATTTTGTTCTTTACACTTGTGGCTCAGGAAATATTTGTCATCATAATTATAAAAAAGGCCTTTGAGTTGGCGTTCATCCATTTCAGCTTGGGTCAATTTTTGGATCTTTAGTGGAGCAGAGGGAGCAGTGGGATTTACTAGTTTAGGGCGAGGGATGAAGGAGGGTTTGCGATTTTGAGAAGACACAACTTGTTGTTCTTCTTTAGCTCTTTTGGTAGCCTCCACCCAACTCTCAGGCCAAGCCATGAGGACATGGGCCTGAATTTCATCCTTGAGGCCACTGATAAAACACTCTCGGAAAAAGGCATCAGACATGCCCTTTGTTCTAAAAGCTAGGCACTCAGAGGAAGCTATAAAGTCTTCCACTATTCATAATTGTTTCATCTTTGTCATACAGCCCAAATGGTTGGTGTCAGTGTCAAAGCGTTCATAAATCTCTGCCACAAATTGTGTCCAAGAAATATGCCCTTGACACGAATTTTTTCTCCATTGCCACCATTGCCAATGTTCTTGATCTAGATGGAGAACACCATACCGAAGATTGGCCAAGTCAGTTGTAATGTTGTATAAAGAGAAGTAATGTTCCATTTAGGTTACACAACTAGTGGGGTCTGAGCCATCAAATTTGGTCACATCCACCCATGGAAGGCATAGGTCACGTTGAAAGTGATGATTCTGCAAGGTATGGGAATGAGAGGAATGGTCACCTTCAGTATGTGGGGGTGAGGAAGAGGAAGGGTTATCTGTAGGGATATGCAATTTGGTGCAGAGTGCTGAAAAGAATGATTCAAGCTGGGTGGTGAGGTCTTGTTTGATTTCGCCCATTAAGGACTGCATGGTTGTATTGATGGTGGCAACATTGGCACTGAGTTATTTCACTTCTTGTTGGGTCTCAATGAGACTAGATTGCAAGGTGTTGAAGCGAGCTTCCAAGTCTTAGCTACGAGTATGGGTCATGAGGATGGGGGAACTGAAATTGGGTGGGTGGGGTAAAAAAAATTTGCCCAAAAAATGATATGGATGAATGTGATAAGGGAGAAGAGATGAATCCAATGGAATAGATCTGAAATAATGGTGAAAAAAATTCCAAACTTTTTTTTTTTTTTTTAATGGAGTTATACTCTGGTCTGAAGATTACTGCTGAGAGGAAATGCCCAAATGCTTAACCAGAAAGAAATGTGTATTTACTTGGCAACCCGAACACATTTGTGTGGTAATAAATCTTGTATGTTTTAATTTCTTTATGTTTCTGTCCCCAAGGGTTAGGTATTCAACAGTTCTACAGACAAGGGTTTGCCCTGTGCTATAGTTCTATAATATACGTGTGGGGTCCAACAGTAGTACTTGGCCCAATATCTCAGGGCACTAACTAAGGAGGATAGACCGTACCCTTATTCATACTACCCGACTGCCAAGGTACTAGAGAGTATCTTCCTGAGTGTTGTTCTCGGTGACACTATAACAATCAGGCGGTCAATCGGTTTATCTAAAGAGGGCTTCAGGTAATCTAGGTTGATCTATACACAGTTATTGTCTGATGTACTACCACTTGAAGGGGTACCAACAGGGCTTACAAGGGTGGCCAACAGATGTGCGCTTAAGTACCACTTGTATTTCCTACATGTATGAATCCCTCAACCGTGGGTTTATGCGCGTAACAAAAGATCTATGTGCCTTAAAAACGCTAGAATATGTCTCTACCCTAAAAAACAATTTAACCCGCACTTTATGCCGAGGAAAGTGCTCTGATACCACTTGTAATATACCATATATAAAATGTATGCATAACAGAAATAAAATGCTAGTAATGGCAGAATAACAACACTATAACTAGAACATTCACCATAATAACACTGAAATGATATAAGAATAACAACAGAAATAGCACATTGAATCTGAAATCAATGTTCACGGGCCTCTTCGAGGGGGCAACCTCCATTTGAGAAGATCTCTATTACAATAATATCCAAGCTAGGGTTCGCATACCCTCGACTCCTATTTATACTAAAAAGAAGCATCTAGAGGAAGATCCTTCTAGAAATGGAAGCTTCTATTAGGTCTTCTTACATCCGCCTTATTTTATTTTATTGAAAGTCCTTATTAATATTGATCTTTATTACATCCGAATATATTTTTCTACCTATGTGTGGGTTAGGACCCTAACACACAATGCATATTTGATTTTACCATCCCAATTATTTTTTTTTCACCCATTGTTTCTTAATAATGTTCATGAAATTCTTGTTACTTGATTCAACCAATCCATTTTCTTGTAGGTAATAATTAGAAGAATGAGATAGAATGAAATCATAGTTAAATCAAGGGTTATATTTTTCATTGTCAGTGGTGATTTTAGTTGGGGCACCAATTATTATGATTATCCTATCGTCAAGGAAACTCATAACAACTTATTTAGTTGAATTTTGTGTAGTTATGTCTTCTTTCCACCTGGTGAAGTAATCTCTAGTAGCTAGAATCCATTGATATCCATTACTAGAGTTGTTTTTAAATTCATTGATAAAATACAAACCCCATTGTTGAAAATGAGCTTCTACTACAACTTTCAAAAGTAAAGTAGGAAAATCTTGTTTCCTTGCAAATGATTAACATGGTTGGAAAGCCCTGACAAAACATGAACCTCTGTGAATAATGTATCCCAATAGTACCTTTCTCTCATGATTTTATTTGCAATGGTGTGAGAAATGTAATTCTTTTATTAGTTTTTTAGCTTCATCTTTATTGACACATCCAAGAATGATTCCATAAAGGTTTTTCCAACTAGGACCACCCTGAATCAAACAATATCTCACAGATTTCAATCTCGATTCCTTTCTTTTATGATCAACCAAGTGGTTAGGAAATGAAATATTAGCAATAGATAGTTTCCAAATAGACATTTGAAATATTATTCAAATAATAAATAATGTCTAAATACCACTCAAGATTTTCCAATTCATTTAGGACAACATTCACTTGGTTAACAATATCTATTGCTAAAACCTTCTAGTTTCCTTCCATCAACATTTTAGCAAAACCTCGTCCCTTTATGATTTTTGTTGTTTTAATGTCTAGCTCATAAGAGTCTCTGACACCCATTTCCCTATGACTCGTAGACAATATTATTCTACTAAGACATCTTTGACAGTTGGGTAAGGGACATAGACTACAATTTTGGACTACCCGACATAAATTTATGTTTTAATGATTGACCAAGAGCATAAGCTTACTTTTCAATAACGGTGTACTTCAGTTATGCATCCCTAAGATTTTTACTTGTAAAAACAATGATGTTGTTCCATATTATCTTTGTTCTTTTGCAAGAGTACATTGAGATTTGTATCTTCTGAAGTGAAGGAAAATATGATGAAATCATTGGAATAACTTGGGATAACTAGGATAGGGGATGACACAATATCTTCTTTAATCTTCTTAAATGATTTTCAACTATCATCATTCCTTTGAAGGAAAAATATTTCTTCAAAGATATACTCCTTAGTTTAACGATATTAGAGAAATTTGGAATGAACCTCATAGTAAAATTGATTTTACCAAAGAATGACCATAGGGACTTTCTACTATCTGGGAAATGAATCTTCTTTATGGAATCCACTCTAGCTAGGTAAATAGGTTTTCCATGTTGGACAAAGGGAAATAATATCTTTTGTTGCTTCTAGATTAAGATACTTCTTCAACTTGTCCATTTGTGAGGGAATCTTGATTATATTTGAAAGGGGACTAGTATTCAAAGGTAGAGGTGGCCTACTCCATGGTTTTCTTTGTGGCTTAGAATCATTGGGTTGTAAAATCTTCGGGGATTTATTCCTTCTCATGTATTAAATGTATTTATCTTTCCTAAGATTTTTTTCGGCTTCTTCACCTATAGAGTTCAACATGGTCATCCTCATAAACCTAGCAATGTTAACACTTATTTTGACCAGATGGGTTTTTTGTTGGATGTTATATATGTAATCAAGGTCTTCAACAAAATTTAAACTTTCAGGGCCACTAGAGTCTTCATTGATTCCAAACCATTGGTTTTGGGGAGAGTCCCATTCATTATGTGGTTTGTTGCAAGGTAATTAAGCATCGAGGCACTTCCTCTTGGTTGAACATGTTAGCAGGAGTGAGAGGATTTGGTACTCTTTGTTTCGAGGGAGGTATATTTTTATTCCACCCTTTATTTCCTCTTGGTTGATAATTGTTATATTGGTATCTTGGAGGAAAATTAGCTTTTTGTACTGTATCCTTCTCTGTACTTGTTATTTTCTTCAAGAGAGTAGTCTATGTTTGAATCATATTGAAAGTAACCTTCTCAAACTTTTGGGTTAGGGTGGTTATGGGATCTTGGGTAGGATCAACTATGTTCAATGTTATAGGTTTGGTTTCTGCCTTCTAAGTGGATTCCCCTAAGGAGCCTTAAGGATATACTTTAGTAGAAATAATATTCTCTTCAATTTTGGTAGCCCAATATTAATATGACTATAAGGTGGTGGGGAACTTATCTCTTAACATGAGTCCAAACTAATCCTCATATGGATTTGTGTATTATAAAAGAATGGCATCATCTTTGGGCTTAATCTTATTAGGAAATTTGTCAATCAACTTCCTAAACCTATCATTGAATTCATTCACCATTTAATTTATTTATTCTTAATCTCATGGAGTTGAGTCAACAACATTCTACCATCCTTTCTAATAGCCCATTTTTTCACGAAGGCATTATGGAAGTATTACCATGTTTTAATACTACCATTTTCTAGGTTTCTATACCATGACTTAGCTTCTTTATCTAATGATATTTATAATAATTTTATGACAACATGTTCATGATCCCTAGGGATATTATGCTCAACAGGATTAATACAAAAATACTCTATATGTTCTTTGACCGTGATTACATTATTTCCTGAAAAAATTGGAAGCCTTTTATCATAT